>OZ038509.1:87743151-87868151 GCA_964036315.1 Acanthosepion esculentum
ATAGAATAGGGCTATTATATGTATAATGGAAATGCATTGCTAATGATTTTACTACAGGAATGCATTGCAAATGAGGAAGAAAGGGATTGTCAGTGGTCAGGAATGAATGCAAGCATTACTGATAGAATAGGGCTATTATATGTATAATGGAAAAGCATTTTGAATGATTTTACTATAGGAATGCATTGCAAATGAGGAAGAAAGGGATTGTCAGTGGTCTGGAATGAATGCAAGCATTACTGATAGAGTAGGGCTATTATATGTATAATGGAAATGCATTGCTAATGATTTTACTACAGGAATGCATTGCAAATGAGGAAGAAAGGGATTGTCAGTGGTCAGGAATGAATGCAAGCATTACTGATAGAATAGGGCTATTATATGTATAATGGAAATGCATTGCTAATGATTTTACTACAGGAATGCATTGCAAATGAGGAAGAAAGGGATTGTCAGTGGTCAGGAATGAATGCAAGCATTACTGATAGAATAGGGCTATTATATGTATAATGGAAAAGCATTTTGAATGATTTTACTATAGGAATGCATTGCAAATGAGGAAGAAAGGGATTGTCAGTGGTCTGGAATGAATGCAAGCATTACTGATAGAGTAGGGCTATTATATGTATAATGGAAATGCATTGCTAATGATTTTACTACAGGAATGCATTGCAAATGAGGAAGAAAGGGATTGTCAGTGGTCAGGAATGAATGCAAGCATTACTGATAGAATAGGGCTATTATATGTATAATGGAAATGCATTGCTAATGATTTTACTACAGGAATGCATTGCAAATGAGGAAGAAAGGGATTGTCAGTGGTCAGGAATGAATGCAAGCATTACTGATAGAATAGGGCTATTATATGTATAATGGAAATGCATTGCTAATGATTTTACTACAGGAATGCATTGCAAATGAGGAAGAAAGGGATTGTCAGTGGTCAGGAATGAATGCAAGCATTACTGATAGAATAGGGCTATTATATGTATAATGGAAATGCATTGCTAATGATTTTACTACAGGAATGCATTGCAAATGAGGAAGAAAGGGATTGTCAGTGGTCAGGAATGAATGCAAGCATTACTGATAGAATAGGGCTATTATATGTATAATGGAAATGCATTGCTAATGATTTTACTATAGGAATGCATTGCAAATGAGGAAGAAAGGGATTGTCAGTGGTCAGGAATGAATGCAAGCATTACTGATAGAATAGGGCTATTATATGTATAATGGAAATGCATTACTAATGATTTTAGTATAGGAATGCATTGCAAATGAGGAAGAAAGGGATTGTCAGTGGTCAGGAATGAATGCCAGCATTACTGATAGAATAGGGCTATTATATGTATAATGGCAATGCATTGCTAATGATTTTACTATAGGAATGCATTGCAAATGAGGAAGAAAGGGATTGTCAGTGGTCAGGAATGAATGCAAGCATTACTGATAGAATAGGGCTATTATATGTATAATGTAAATGCATTTCTAATGATTTTACTATAGGAATGCATTGCAAATGAGGAAGAAAGGGATTGTCAGTGGTCAGGAATGAATGTAAGCATTACTGATAGAATAGGGCTATTATATGTATAATGTAAATGCATTGCTAATGATTTTACTATAGGAATGCCTTGCAAATGAGGAAGAAAGGGATTGTCAGTGGTCAGGAATGAATGCAAGCATTACTGATAGAATAGGGCTATTATATGTATAATGGAAAAGCATTTTGAATGATTTTACTATAGGAATGCATTGCAAATGAGGAAGAAAGGGATTGTCAGTGGTCTGGAATGAATGCAAGCATTACTGATAGAGTAGGGCTATTATATGTATAATGGAAATGCATTGCTAATGATTTTACTACAGGAATGCATTGCAAATGAGGAAGAAAGGGATTGTCAGTGGTCAGGAATGAATGCAAGCATTACTGATAGAATAGGGCTATTATATGTATAATGGAAATGCATTGCTAATGATTTTACTACAGGAATGCATTGCAAATGAGGAAGAAAGGGATTGTCAGTGGTCAGGAATGAATGCAAGCATTACTGATAGAATAGGGCTATTATATGTATAATGGAAAAGCATTTTGAATGATTTTACTATAGGAATGCATTGCAAATGAGGAAGAAAGGGATTGTCAGTGGTCTGGAATGAATGCAAGCATTACTGATAGAGTAGGGCTATTATATGTATAATGGAAATGCATTGCTAATGATTTTACTACAGGAATGCATTGCAAATGAGGAAGAAAGGGATTGTCAGTGGTCAGGAATGAATGCAAGCATTACTGATAGAATAGGGCTATTATATGTATAATGGAAATGCATTGCTAATGATTTTACTACAGGAATGCATTGCAAATGAGGAAGAAAGGGATTGTCAGTGGTCAGGAATGAATGCAAGCATTACTGATAGAATAGGGCTATTATATGTATAATGGAAATGCATTGCTAATGATTTTACTACAGGAATGCATTGCAAATGAGGAAGAAAGGGATTGTCAGTGGTCAGGAATGAATGCAAGCATTACTGATAGAATAGGGCTATTATATGTATAATGGAAATGCATTGCTAATGATTTTACTACAGGAATGCATTGCAAATGAGGAAGAAAGGGATTGTCAGTGGTTAGGAATGAATGCAAGCATTACTGATAGAATAGGGCTATTATATGTATAATGGAAATGCATTGCTAATGATTTTACTATAGGAATGCATTGCAAATGAGGAAGAAAGGGATTGTCAGTGGTCAGGAATGAATGCAAGCATTACTGATAGAATAGGGCTATTATATGTATAATGGAAATGCATTACTAATGATTTTAGTATAGGAATGCATTGCAAATGAGGAAGAAAGGGATTGTCAGTGGTCAGGAATGAATGCCAGCATTACTGATAGAATAGGGCTATTATATGTATAATGGCAATGCATTGCTAATGATTTTACTATAGGAATGCATTGCAAATGAGGAAGAAAGGGATTGTCAGTGGTCAGGAATGAATGCAAGCATTACTGATAGAATAGGGCTATTATATGTATAATGTAAATGCATTTCTAATGATTTTACTATAGGAATGCATTGCAAATGAGGAAGAAAGGGATTGTCAGTGGTCAGGAATGAATGCAAGCATTACTGATAGAATAGGGCTATTATATGTATAATGTAAATGCATTGCTAATGATTTTACTATAGGAATGCCTTGCAAATGAGGAAGAAAGGGATTGTCAATGATCAGGAATGAATGCAAGCATTACTAATAGAATAAGGCTAATGAGAAAGAAGGTAGAATTCACACAAGTATCATTAACCAAAAAGTGTTCTTAAATGTTGTCTGTTTTTGTTAGGCAATAATTTTCTTTGGAGTCATTCTGAAATTTTTACTGAAATCCATTGAATCGCTTTCCCAAGGAAAAAACATACATTGATTTCTTTTTTAATATGTAACAAAACCCAATCTGTATTTCATGCCTTTTTGCTTTTTTTAAAAATTTTGTTCGTATCTTGAACGAACACATTTGTTTACTGTTACGCATTATACTCCTTTTCCATTTTCCAACTGATGAAATAATATTCACTGTTATTAAAAAACACTTTCTTTTGTCACATTCACCTTTTGATTCTCAATTTGAAGAAGCCAAACTTTCTTCAACAAAATGCATAAGTGTCATGGCCTTGGTTAGTATAAAAGCATCCAGTGCTGGGTCCCAATACAAAACCAACATTACTTCAATAAGTTCTATGCTATCAGGTTATCTACTCATTGCTGTAGAACTGACAGCCAGATTGTAGTTTCGTATAAAAATCAATCAAAGATGAAAGTAAATACTTTCTATTTTAATATATTTATATATTAATATTGAAATATTATTAATAACGATGCTTGATAATGCTACATCTAATAATATGGGAATGGAGAGAAAGCCTTTTACTATTTGGAGATTTCAATTTGATTTGTTCATTTTATAACTGACTTGCAATGGATCCGATCCTTTTTACACTTTGGTAATTTCAAATTATTTGACATGAAATTCAAAGGTCAACAGCTCAAAAGAAAATTGTTTGAATTTACAGATCACGACAGCTGTTAGGGAGATGTGATTAAATATACTTTAATGTTTAAACAAAATTTATTCAGTATTATTATTGTTTAGTTAATAAGCATTATAACATAACACAAATACCTGTATTGTGGGAAAAATGAATTTTCAACAATATATACACTTTTTACATGTTTATAATTACTTTTTAACTTTTATCAAAAACAACATTCTTGTACATGTAGTTATGGATAATATTATACATTAATTACTAATTTTTTTAATTAATAACTATTTGTGCTCCATTCTTGACATTAATAGCTATCTGCTGATGTGTTCAAATTTTTGAATAATGCAATAACAAAAATTTTAATTTCATCTTTTTGATGGATGTCACGATCTGTTAAATATAAAAATGTCTATACAGGGGCATGCAAAAATAGGTGTACAGTAAGGAAAAACAAAACATGTACACAAAATATATTATATCGATAATAATAACATATCAATTCCTCAGATTTTCAAACTGTTCGACTTCATCGTCATTCACACACTCCTCTTTACCTACAGAACATTTTTTATTATTATTATTATTATTATTATTATTATTATTATTATTAAAAGAAAAATTACAATAAATGTATTATAATAAAAAGTACAAAAAAAATAATAAAAATAACTTTAATGAATTAAATTAATTCCAGTGTTAATTGAATCTTAGAACGACTGTTATAATACTGGTAATATTGGTATAATATTGGTATAATACTTAATATATATCTACTTTTGCAGACCCCTGTATTTTTCACAAAATTTCATTTTTTTTACTTTTGCAGTATTTTTAGTTTTTTATTGTTATTTTTAATGACACTGCTTTTTGAATTGTTTTTCAATTTGTTTTTTAATTCTTAGGTTTATTAGTATTATATTCTAAATTAATATTAAAGAAACTTCATATAATATATATATATATATATATATATATATATATATATATATATATATATATAATGTGTTTGTTCAGTTTTTTATCCTAACATGAATGAAGATTTCTAAAAAATGGTCTTAGAGATGGCTGGTAAGACTTAATGTAAATAGATTCCAACACTTTCAAATGAAGCTTGGAATTAGCTTTGCTGTGTACTGAGAACTGGGGACAATGCTGTGTTTTTATCAGATCTTCAGCTATTGCCAAACCCGTTGTATTCACACAGATTTTATTACTCAAACATTATTTTTAGTAGATACCTTATTTGAGTAGACACTTCATCATCTACTTTTTAAACAGTATATTTATCTATTTTCATCTACCAGGCTGAATACCTGAGATATTTTTAAAAAATATGCGCTATCTGGTGAGATTTAAACCTGTGTTCCTCTCAACAGGAGAAACCATCATTAGACCTCTTTACCATGAAGTGCATAGATTAATCCAAACTTAATTTATTGTGATAATTCAGCTGTCATATCAATGTTGAAATCTGCTCATCAATTTATTCAATCAAGTTTTGCATCAAATACATATCAAAGGGGTCAGATTAAGCTGTTTTTGAATGCTTACCCCTCCACTGAAATTTTTTCCCTTTGATTTAAATTAAATTTAAATTTGAACAAGGGAATGACTCCTATCTAAAATATAAAAAGAGAAAGTCAGAAGATGGAGGTCACATCAGCAAGATCAAAATGAGACAATATGGATGTCAAGTTGAGCAAAAAATCACCAATTAGTGGGTAGTGCCTTACAATACATATTTGTTGAGACAATTCAACTGTCATATCAATGTTGAAATCTGTTCATCAATTCATTCAACCAAGTATTGCATCAAATACATATCAAAGGGGTCAGATTAAGCTGTTTTTGAATACACACCCGCTCTGAATTTTTTTTCCCTTTGATTTAAATTAAATTTAAATTTGAACAAGGGAATGGCTCCTATCCAAAATATAGAAGGAGAAAGCCAGAAGATGGAGGTCATATCTGCATGATCATTGATTTAAAATCAATTATCATTTTCTCACAAAAACAAGTGTGACACACACCAAGGCGTGGGTAATTTGGCTAGTATTTATATAAAGTACTTTTGTGGCCTGATGAATATATTTAAATTTCTAATTTGGCCCATTTGGAAAAAAGGTTGGACAAACCTGCTCTAGTATTTTGCGGAAAATAGACTTACAGGAGGGTAATTTGTAGGATCCAAAACTTCATCAGATTTCTTAGAGACAGGAACTACAGATAAGAAATTTACAAGAAGCCTCTGTCTGTCTGTTATCAAACTCCTTGTAGGTTTTTGGAAATAGACCCCCATAACCATAAATATATTTAGAAACTACATTACCCAGGGTACTTGGATATGTATATTTCATTTTGATCAAACTCCCACTATTGAAAATGTATTTCCATTTAAATTAAATTTAAATCTGATCAAGAAAATGACTCCTATGCAAAATATAAAAGAAGAAAGCCAGAAGATGGAGGTCACATCAGCAAGATCATTGAGTAATACTGAAATGCATCATTTTTCTCCACAGATTATTACAATGATTTAAAATCAATCATTATTTTCTTACAAAAAAAAATGTGTGATACACAGCAAGGCACAGGTAATTCGGCTCGTGTTCAAATAATAACATAAGTGAGACGAATACTCGAAAACAAAAAGTTCAGAAGATACATCCCAGTGATGCTATTGTTAGGTGTAAGATTCAGAAGGGTGAAAATTAAGGGACTATGTGCTCTGAGATTGTTCAGGTTATTGTGCCAGTTCCGGTGATAACTAAAGGCTAACAGGAAGTGGTAAAAAACGGCAACAAATCTAAAATGTGACAAAACTAAAAAGGAGACAAACAACAGGGAAGTAAAACAGTACAGCTTCTCTACTGTAGTAACACGGTACAGTGTAACACACAACTTTGCAAGTTTGGCTCATTTAAAAAATACTTTCAAGTCAAGTGACCCATGGATTGAACATTTGAGCAACGAAGAAGCTTTGGAGGGGATGCAAACAATGAGGAGGCTTATACTTAACATCAGGAAGAGGCAGCTGAAATTTCTGGGACGCATAATGAGAAAGGAAGGCTTGGAGAATCTGATACTAATAGGGCAGATAGAGGGAAAGAGGGACAAGGTAAAGCAATGCATGACATACGTTGCGGACTTAAGCAAGTGGATGACAGAACAGGGCCTGGGAGAAGTAGCAAAAGGGCAAAATATATTGAGTACTACAAGGGATCAGGGGAAGTGGAGAGCCATGATCGCCTACGTCCTGAAGGGACATGGCGCATAAAAGAAGAAGAACCCCCTTTATACAGACAGTCTTTATTTGAGAGTGTTTCCAAGGATCTAGATGCAACTAAATTCATGTTGGCATCCTCACTGTTCAAACTTAAATGATTCCTATGTTAACAGATCACACTATCCTGTGTTTATCCTAGTTTATGAAAATAAATTTTAAATTGTAAATAGACAACTTTGTCTTTATATTGAGTATTTTAGTATGAAAATTGTAAGACTGGTCCATTTGAATTTTTTGAAGAAAAAAATGGTCCATGGGCGGAAAAAGCTCGAGAAGCACTGTATTATATGAAGCCGAAACACTGTTTTGCATGACTTCTAAACATTGTAGAACTGTTTTTGTATCAGAATCAGAAAAGTGCAGATGTTTCAATCCTTTCTGTGGCCAAAAAAGCTTTGGGCATGAAAAAGATGCATTGTCCTGATTCCAAGTGTTGCTCAGTTAAGTTGCAAAATTTTCAGTTTTGTTTTTTTATTTTTAATCTCTTTTCTCCGTTTTGGCACTTGTTTTTGATTTGCTATTTGCTTACCGTTCACTCGGCTTTCTTCACAAATCTGCCTTGAAAAACTATTCAATGACTCCTACAGGAGGGCTTCTATAAAAACTTCAATCTTAACCTCTTCAGGTCAAGGGTCAATCGTTATCTATCCCCCTTATCCTCATATTTCTAACACCACCTCTTCCATTTATATCACCCACCTCATTCAGCATCCCCATTAATCCTAATCACGTTGAAACACGGGTCTTGTGCAATCAACAAAGTTAAGCAACATCGAGCCTGGTCAGTACCTAAATGGGTGACTGCTTGAGAATACCAGGTGCTCTTTGATGTGCAGGTGGTGTGATGGATAACAGCTTGGAATTGGAAGTCAAAGACAGCCAAGTTCCAATTCCATTTTGGTTTTGCAAATAAGTGAATCAACCTCTTCTCAATAAATCATTATTATAATAAAATTCTTAGAATCTAAAAATATTTTCTGGCTTTAAATAACCTTCAAAGGGTTGATAATGTTGTGGTAAACCCTCCTACAGTAGAATGAACTCTTCCTCCTCTCATAAATATTAACTGCAAGACTTTCTAAGGGGCAGTCGAGTGAGCAGCCGAGACACAGTGTTAACCTACCGTTCGGACATACACTTCTATCTGCTTATTATTGACACTCTTGCTTTGTATATATTCTGTATTTCAATACACTTGTTCAACCTACCTTTGTCTTCCATGTCCTTCTTTCTGGCCCCTAAACAGGCCACAACAGATAAGCTATAAAAAAAAAAAAAAACAATCACCCATTCACTACTACTTTGAGTTGTCTTCAAGCTTTGTAAAATGGGATTGTAATCTTGCTTTGAGAGAAAAAGATGAACTAAAAGAATCCTGTGGAAAATATGAGGGTCAGCTGAAAAGTTCATAGCCTTACTATAAGACAGTGATGATGTATATATGTATAGCTGGCCACTCGTATTCAAGGATACCCGTCTACTAGGGTGGCTAACGAATCCCTATTACCAACACTTGCTCAGACACATTTGTGTTTATTCAACACCCACAGAGCACATCTGTGTTTTATATGGCAACTGTGCTGAGCAGACATTACTTACAGTTTCTGGGAAAGAGCATCTTATCTAGTGTGATCAACAATTTGAGCAAGGCCAGCACACTCATGCCCTCGGCCATGATGGCTTGTGACTTTGTGCTAGCACAGTTATCGATGGCAACCAAGTGTTCCGTCTACCAAATTTCACTCAAAAGTCTTGGATCAACCAGTGGTATGATTTTCAGGCACTTTCCAAAGTTGCCATATGCAGTGATTGACCCCACCAGTCCAATAACTTCAGGAAGTCTCCTTCCTAACAAATCAACCATGGTGAGATTCGAACCCAGGTCTCCTGGCCAAAATGCAAACATTCTAACCACTTGGCCATGTGATGAATAGTGCTTTAAAATCATGCATGCCGTAATTTCTACTCTTCTTATTAATAACTGCATTATTTATTTCCAGGCAAACTGATGTCTGACTGTTCAAAGAGGACTTCAAAAGTAACTAGTAGCGACTTTTCTTGAAAATGGACAAAATTTGGCATCGTGGTGTTACCAAGTACCTGCAAAAAAGTGTTTAGCCCCCAAAAACATTCATATTGATATGCTTAATAATTTAGGGGAAGACATCCCAGCTTTATCAACAGTGCAAAGGTGGGCAGCTAAATTTAGGAGAGGAAGGGAGAGTCTTGAAGATGACCCAAGGTCTGAATGTCCTGTGACTGCCATCAGCAAGGAAAACATTGATTGTGTCCACCACATGGTGATGGATGATAGGCAAGTGATTATATATCAAATAGCCAATGTTATTAGCATATCCTGTGAGAGGGTTGAGAATATTCTGCACAATGAAGCTTTCTGCTCAGTGGGTGCCATATCTTCTGACACCTCATCAAAAGTGCACCAGGCTAATCACATCACAGGAAAATCTGACATTGTTTGAGACAGATCCTAATCCAGGTGGAGTGTTGGGTTCATCATTTTGAGCCAGAGATGAAGATACAATCCATGAACTGTAAACACCCCTCCTCACCTACTCCAAAGGATGCCAAGGTTGTTTCATTGCAGAGAAGGTGATAGCCTCAGTTTTTTGGGAAGCATTTTTGATAGTTTTGTAACCTAGGGAAGGTTACTGAATAGAATAATCACACAAAGGTTGGTAATGAATGATAATATTTAGGACAAGAACAACACATATACGATTCGACAGTGGCAGGTAGAAGAATTAGTCAACTGCTAGAAGTGAGTCAAGTGAATTCCACAATGAATCTCCAACTGCAGACCAACATACAGCATTCACTACTGTATTTATGTGAATGGGGAGATACCCATTATTGTCTGTAGGTATGCTACAACAGATAGCCACAGTTTTGGGGGGGTGCCAAATGCATTGTGTCTACTGAATATCTTCAAAAGGGCCACACCATTAATGGTGAGTATTATGCTAACTTGCTGAAGCAATTACAAAAGGTTATCAAGATGAAATAACCAGAAGAACTACTGAAAGAGGTCTTGTTTCATCAGGACAATGTTCTAGTACACAAGTCTTTGGTTTTAATGGCTGCTGTGCATGACTGTGGCTTTGGACTGGTTTATCACCCTCCTTATTCTCCTGATTTGACCCCATCTAACTATCATCTGTTCTACAATATAGAAAAACACTTAGCTGGAAACTAGTATCATGGTGATGAGGCTATATCTACCGCTGATGACTTCTTTGACCAACAATTTAGATGCAAACACTGCAACACCAATGGAAGGCATGTGTGGACCGCAAGTGGGACTATGTTGAAAAATATATCACATTTGG
The DNA here is from genome assembly GCA_964036315.1 of Acanthosepion esculentum. Taxonomy (NCBI): domain Eukaryota; kingdom Metazoa; phylum Mollusca; class Cephalopoda; order Sepiida; family Sepiidae; genus Acanthosepion; species Acanthosepion esculentum. The sequence goes on from OZ038509.1 coordinate 87,753,843, forward strand.
TCACATTCCATGAGAGTATCTTAGTCTATGAACTTTTCAACCGAGCCTCGTATATCCTGATTAAATAATTTTGAACTTGTGTCTCTCCATCTTAGGTCGAGCAGAATATTTAGTGGTATTAACTAGGGATTTTAATGTACCTAATAATTCAATGAATTTAATGCTGTTTTTCCTCTCGTAGATCATATCTTTTGCAAGCCGTGTTTCCAGCATTACTATGCTTTCAGTTGCATATACCTCCTCATATTTTCTCAATAGAATGCTACTATTTGGCCTAATGTTCTGCATAAATACAGCCATCATTATGCAATGTATATTGTCAAACTTGGTCAGCCTTTAAAATTTTCATATATAATAAAATTAATGCAAAAAATTGTTACAAAATTCAAATTTATCCTCATTCATAACTTTTAATATTTGGTTTTGAAAAAAAATTATGGTTTGTATCCAAGCTGATTGGAATTATGATGTATTTTTTAAAGCGATTAATGAATTTTCCTTCTTTTGTTTTTTTAATTTATCATATTATGATTCTGTTTGTTCCTTCATTAGTTAGCACATACTTGATGATAGCTCATAAATAACGGACTATTTCATTTTGACCATGATTCATTCATTGGCTGGTTTCTTTCATGACCTATCCACCATTTGTGGGTTATTTAAAGCCAAAACATATTTGGAATTGAAGAAGGTTGCTTACAGTACCTGGTGGCTCCTAAGCAGTCCCCCATCTAAGTTCGGATCTGACTTGACGCTGCTTCCTTCAGTGATTTTATTCATGAGGAAAGACAAAAAAGACATATCAGAGAAACTGTTTGTTTTCAGTGAGAAAAAGAAAGAAAGAAGAAAAGATAGAGGAGGTGATAACACTCTCATGTGTTTAACATCTGCTTCAGTGAAATGGAAAAATTTGTGAAGATCAAATCTTCTCATTTGTACCCACTTCTTTAAATAACAGTGTGCATTCATATTTATGCATGTTATTGACATATTTTATTTAACAATGCATTTGGGGAATTTCTATGAGGATCATATATATATATATATATATATATATATATATATATATATATATATACAGGCATATTTTCTCCATTTTTTCTTGAAATAATTTTGTAAGTTTCTAAACTTGATGCATGATTATATTTAGAGTTTAATATTCGTAACTTTTATTTTTTAATTACACAATAAATTGGAGATGAATTAGTTATCCTGATTTCCTATAAAATCTGATACTTATTTCAAAGCATTAATAAATTGTATCTAGGGTCTGTTGTCATGTTATTTGAATTATCATATACTTGTAATTTGATTGGCCATTACATCTTACCTAAAAATATTCCCCACCTTGTGGGGGTAGAGGCTGGTTTTGAAGTCTTTCAAAACTTTTTACTTTACAATCAACACCATCACTTGACAAGACACCAGAAGTGTTGAAACAAAATGCCTATTTTTGTAGTGATGTTATAACTTACTTATGTTATAATTTTTAAATAAATATTATTTATATATAGTGGAATTGGGTAAAATTGCAGTTAAGTAATTCTTTTATATATATATATATATATATATATATATATATATACATACAAATAATATTTCTTATACATACAGTGATTTACAAAATTATTCATACACCCGTCAATTTTGAATATTTTTATCCATATCTCAGAATGTAATGCCCATATGATGTCAGGCTTTTTATATATTAATAAGCACAAAAAAAAGGGAATACAAAAGTGAATTTTATTTTATTTTGCATAATTCGCCTGTCAGATTTGTTGTATTGAATCTATTGTTCTGAAAATGGACTTTTCTATTCATTCTTTTTTGTGCTTATTAACAGATAAACAACCTGACATCATAAGGGCATTCGATTCTGAGATTCTGAGGAATGGATAAAAATATTCAGAATTGATAGGTGTATGAATAATTTCATCAGATAGATAGATAGATATGAAATGACTGAGATAGATATAAACTAAGATAGATAGATAGATAGATAGATAGATAGATAGATAGATAGATAGATATGAAGTGAGATAGATAGATAGATAGATAGATAGATAGATAGATAGATATGAAGTGAGATAGATAGATAGATAGATAGATAGATATGAAGTGAGATAGATAGATAGATAGATAGATAGATATGAAGTGAGATAGATAGATAGATATGAAGGGAGATAAATAGATAGATAGATATGAAGTGAGATAGATAGATAGATAGATAGATATGAAGTGAGATAGATAGATAGATATGAATATAATGAGATAGATAGATATGAAGTGAGATAGATAGATAGATATGAAGTGAGATAGATAGATAGATAGATAGATAGATATGAATATAATGAGATAGATAGATAGATAGATATGAAGTGAGATAGATAGATAGGTAGATAGATAGATATGAAGTGAGATAGATAGATATGAATATAATGAGATAGATAGATAGATAGATAGATATGAAGTGAGATAGATAGATAGGTAGATAGATAGATATGAAGTGAGATAGATAGATATGAATATAATGAGATAGATAGATAGATAGATAGATATGAGTTTGGATCAAATACAGATCAAATATGGGATGAGATAAAATAAATAGTAAGCATTTATCAATCTAACATGTTTCCCTTTTATTAAAGCTTCATCAGATAATGAGATATGGAGAAAGGAGAAGAAATAAATTCTGGTATTTTCACTTTTGTGTTGTTTGATTTTCATTGGTTAATCAGGTTTCATGGCCATTCAACTTGTTTAATTATGCTAATGTTTGTTAACAAGTACTTTTTCTCCATATCTCATTCTCTGATGAAGCATTAATAAAAGGGAAGCATGTTAGACTGATAAACATTTCCTATTTGTTCTTTACCTTATCATATCCCCTCTTTCTCCCTCTCTCTCTCTCTCTCTCTCGCTCACTCTCTCTCATTCTGTATATATATATATATATATATATATATATATATATATATATACAAGGTGCAATGGAGAAATTGTCGCCATTTTATATTTTTAATTTTGTGCATGTGCATTGTTTATTTTTTACTTTGTTGACTGCACAGTATAGTAGGGTCAGTTGGGCACTGTCTACAAGAAAAAGCGCACCATGATGCAATTCACTCTGCCAGAAATTTGGAAACGTCATGCAGTACTACTTGACATTTGTGCTGGAAGCTCCAATACAAACATTTCAGAGTGCTTGGGTGTCAATCTGAGGACAGTGCAGAAGATTTGGAAAGAGTTGGATGAGTCTAATGGTGATTATGAAGGTATGGCAACTCTGAAAACTCACACTGATCATTCTGATTAGAAAAGAACTCCCGAATTTGTTGGTGAGGGCCTCAGACCCATGACAGAGCCCTACATCAAGTGCCTTGAGGAGGTAGTGCTGCTCTGGGTCCAGAGGGTGGCTGCTGGAAGACCCTATGTTTGGCAACTGGACTCTGCACCATGCCACACAAGTAGAAGAACCCAGTCATAGCCACCAGACAATTTCTGCAACCATATCACCCCTTACATCTGGCCACCTAACTCCCCAGACTGCAATCCCCTTGATTATTATGTGTGGAAGCGCAGTTGAGCGAGAGACCAACAAAACTCCTGAAGGCAAGGATTATAGCAGCATTCACCAATTTAAACAAGGAGACCGTCCAGAAGAGTCTGAAGTTGTGCAGAGGTCGTGGTTGAAGACAATAACAATTTTATTGAATAATTTAGTATTTCAAGATATTTTTGTGTCATTCTGGTAAATATATCTGTTAAAATGAGATGTCACTGTTATTTTTTGAGTCATTTAGGTGACAATTTACCCACTGCACCCTATATATATATATATATATATATATATATATATATATATATATATAAAAGTGAACATTGAAGTCAACACTTAGAGGTTACAGTCTGTTTCATGCTAGACGCAATCGTCAGGCCATGAGTGCTGTTATTTTTAAAATAACCACCAAAATAGACTACCCACACTGCACCACTGACCCGTATATATAAATAGGTGAGAAAAATAATAGCACTCGTGGCCTGACGATTGCATCTAGCATGAAACAGACTGTCACCTCTAAGTGTTGACTTCTATGTTCACTTTTATATTTACACACGCTCTATTTCTGATATTGAGCACTTTATCCCATAAATATAGCACATCTTAAGACTATATTTCTTCATATATATATATATATATATATATATATATATATATATATATATATATATATATATATATATATATATATATATATATATAAAACATCCTTTATGGCTAAAAGAATAGCTGAAAGCACTCAAACAAACAAACATTCAGACAATTTTTAAACACCTTATGTCCACAAAAGAAACACTTTCATGGAAACAAGAAAAATTAAATAAAAAGCTATAAAGATATGATATGCCTGAAGCATATATATGAATAGACTGAGATAGATAGATAGATAGATAGATAGATAGATAGATAGATAGATAGATATGAATATAATGAGATAGATAGATAGATAGATATGAATATAATGAGATAGATATGAATATAATGAGATAGATAGATAGATAAGAATATAATGAGATAGATAGGTAGATAGATAGATATGAATATAATGAGATAGATAGGTAGATAGATAGATATGAATATAATGTGATAGATAGATAGATAGATATGAACAGACTTAGATAGATAGATAGATAGATAGATATGAATATAATGAGATAGATAGATAGATAGATAGATAGATATGAATATAATGAGATAGATAGGTAGATAGATAGATATGAAAAGACTTAGATAGATAGATAGATATGAATATAATGAGATAGATAGATAGATAGATAGATATGTCAATTAATGACACAGTCAATTGATTATTGGGTGATAAAATCATTTTTAAAAGTTGAATTAATTTTGATAAAATGCAGGAAGTTTTGAGTTCATAGCCAAATTGATTAGACTTTTATTATCGTATTGTCTTTTCAATTATCAAAAATCTGAAGACTTTTCTTCTTGAATTTCTGAAACAAGGTACGGTTATTCCTTCTACCTTGTCTCTTTGTCTTTATTCTCTTTACCACGTTCCATCCACTGCACTTTTTATCTTTCTTTCTATGTAAATTTCCAAGAAAACTATTTTTACTATTATACGTCGATTCTTTTGAATCAGGTGCCTTTTCTGTCTTTATCGCAATGTTACCGTCTCTGATCTTTTACGGATCTTACCTGGCACTGGAGTTAATCATTAGCCAATGAGGGTTTAATTAAGCATGGTTAACACTACACCCCCCTATCCTCACCCCCGTGCTTCTCCTCATTTTAGATGGAAGAAGTCGCCCAGCTCCAGGGATTTCAAATCTGTGGCCGCACCTTCCTCATCACACTAAAGAGGTTGGGTCGGTGTAACCGATGCCAGCATGACAGTGGTCGAGTGAGGAGGCTTGACAAAAATCAGTTTTTGTCCTTGGCCCATATGCATAAGTATGCACTATTGTGCTCCCCACATTAAAACGACCTTGTACCACATCCACTCTTGGCCAAGTAAATATACCTGAGCTGTTATAGATCAACTAAAGATTTAACATTTCTCAGAAAGCATCCAAATTGGGTCTTCTATATATCATGTTCCTTCCGGACATGGGAAATCATGGCTCTTCACAACTTCCTATACATTTTAGCTCTTAGAAATATCAACCTTCTGACTATCCCACCCATTCCCCGTTCTGCTATTCATGTACACAAGCTCGTTAGACAGGTTACTCACTGTTTCCTTCCATCCTTCTTACCTTCAATTCAGTTGATGTTAAAAATTACCACAAAACATTGTTGATTAATATAAATATTAAAAGACATGTCATAATAGATCATTCTAGATTATAATAGATTATTATAAATATTAAAGAGATGTCATAATAGATCATTCCATCTTAAATAAGATGGAATGATCTATTATGACATGTCTTTAATATTTAAGCTTGTGGCTCCAGGAAGGTTTTATAGTCTTGGAAATACTTACAACAGCTAAGAACTGAGGTTACATTATATAAAAGGCTGAATTAGATAGATGGCTAATATTATAATGTAATGACTCAACATATAAATCCATCTCCCTATCAGTGAAGTCAATTAGATGATCTTCCAAGCTTACTTGAGCTTGGGTGTTGCCTTTCATTCATCTTGAAAGACGCACATATATTTTTCAACGTATTTTTTAGTGTGTCTTGTAAGTCAGAAAATACAGTACATTTCATTGTATTTCCAATTTTTCTAGTTGAATTGCTTGCCTATATTGTATATGATCCATTATTACACGTAATTAGGTTGCAACCAAATTTGTATTTTAAATGAATACTACCTTATGAAAATTGAGATGTTGTAGAGTAGAGGGGCCCCCCATATCATAGATTTGGGGAGGGGAGACAGAAGACTCTTACACCAGTCCTGGTGTTACAGGTTTTTTCTATGCTTAGAAAACTGATTTAAACTAGTGAAGAATTATTTCAAATGGAAACTACTTCTTTTGAAAAAATCTTCCTTTAGAAGATTATAATATAGAATGGAGGTTATTTATTGTGAATTTTTGATTTGGTTCAGTTGAGATGTAGTAGAGTGGGAGGAAGGGAGCAGTCTCATAAATTCCGGGGGGGGGGGACACAAGGCCCTTACACCAGCCCTGGATAGATAATAATGCTGTGATAAAGACAATATTGATGAGGAATTTGATCTGAAAGAATCAATGTATTATATAAATGCTTTCCTTTCATTATTATTTTCCTTTGTTTTGAAAAGGTTTTTGATATAAGCAAAGATTTGTTGCCCTTGTATGAAGTGGTTGATCCTGCCTATTTGGAAGTATTGGTCACCAAGGTGAGTTACAAAAAACGTTTCCATTATTATCTGCCACCTATATTTCAAAAATGTTTTCCCATTTTATCTTCTGCCTATATTTTGATATAAGAATGTACATTTATTTATTTGTAATGACCTAAGGATGTACATTTATTTATTTGTAATGACCTCAGGATGTACATTTATTTATTTGTAATGACCCTAAAATGTACATTTATTTATTTGTAATGACCTCAGGATGTACATTTATTTATTTGTTATGACCTAAGGATGTACATTTATTTATTTGTAATGACCTCAGGATGTACATTTATTTATTTGTAATGACCTCAGGATGTAAATTTATTTATTTGTAATGACCTAAGGATGTACATTTATTTATTTGTTATGACCTAAGGATGTACATTTATTTATTTGTAATGACCTAAGGATGTACATTTATTTATTTGTAATGACCTCAGGATGTAAATTTATTTATTTGTAATGACCTCAGGATGTACATTTATTTATTTGTTATGACCTAAGGATGTCCATGTATTTATTTGTAATGACCTAAGGATGTACATTTATTTATTTGTAATGACCTCAGGATGTAAATTTATTTATTTGTAATGACCTAAGGATGTACATTTATTTATTTGTAATGACCCTAAAATGTACATTTATTTATTTGTAATGACCCTAAAATGTACATTTATTTATTTGTAATGACTTCAGGATGTACATTTATTTATTAGTTATGAACTAAGGATGTACATTTATTTATTTGTAATGACCTAAGGATGTACATTTATTTATTTGTAATGACCTAAGGATGTACATTTATTTATTTGTAATGACCTAAAGATGTACAATTGTTTATTTGTAATGAACTAAGGATGTACATTTATTTATTTGTAATAACCTCAGGATGTACATTTATTTATTAGTTATGACCTAAGGATGTACATTTATTTATTTGTAATGACCTAAGGATGTACAATTATTTATTTGTAATGACCTAAGGATGTACATTTATTTATTTGTAATGACCTAAGGATGTACATTTATTTATTTGTAATGACCTAAAGATGTACAATTATTTATTTGTAATGAACTAAGGATGTACATTTATTTATTTGTAATGACCTCAGGATGTACATTTATTTATTAGTTATGACCTAAGGATGTACATTTATTTATTTGTAATGACCTAAGGATGTACAATTATTTATTTGTAATGACCTCAGGATGTATATTTATTTATTTGTAATGACCTAAGGATGTACATTTATTTATTTGTAATGACCCTAAAATGTACATTTATTTATTTGTAATGAACTAAGGATGTACATTTATTTATTAGTTATGACCTAAGGATGTACATTTATTTATTTGTAATGACCTAAGGATGTACAATTATTTATTTGTAATGACCTCAGGATGTACATTTATTTATTTGTAATGACCTAAGGATGTACATTTATTTATTTGTAATGACCCTAAAATGTACATTTATTTATTTGTAATGAACTAAGGATTTACATTTACTTATTTGTAATGACTTCAGGATGTACATTTATTTATTTGTAATGACCTAAGGATGTACATTTATTTATTTGCAATGACCTAAGGATGTACATTTATTTATTTGTAATGACCCCAGAATGTACATTTATTAATTTGGAATGACCTCAGGATGTACATTTATTTATTTGTTATGACCCAGAATGTATATTTATTTATTTGTAATGACCTCAGGGTGTACACTTTTTTATTTGTAATGAACTAAGGATGTACATTTATTTATTTGTAATAACCTCAGGATGTACATTTATTTATTTGTAATGACCTAAGGATGTACATTTATTTATTTGTAATGACCTCAGAATGTACATTTATTTATTTGTAATGACCCCAGAATGTACATTTATTTATTTGTAATGACCTCGGGATGTACAAGTAATGTATCAGTTATTCACATGGAGGGTGGAAATGTATAGCCAAGTTGAAATTGCTGTCTACTCTTTTGCAGTCACTTTCACACAAAACCTTGTAAAATGCAGGAATTCATCTATTCCTCCAAATTTATGTAATGGCACATATCTTATTGTGAAGAAAATGTTACCTCACTTGTTGGAAGCTCTCATTATAACTGGTCAAAGGAAAGGAGAGGCTTTACTGATTCCATGAATGTCATTGGTGCCATAGGAATCTGTGTTTGTATTAACTGTTGTTGAATTTGAAATAACATTGATTTCTACATAATCGACCAATAATGGTATCAGTGAACAGAGATTTACTTATATTTATTTTTTAGGTGTTGTTTCAATAAACATTTATTAATGGCAATATTATTTAGTATATAGAGACTGAATATATAAACTAGTCATAAATTTGTTTTTCATGTCTATATCTTTAATTTTTGCTATGCCAGGTCACTGAGTGCTACTGGTATCATGTAACCCAGTATTACTTGTTGCATAGTTGTGTCATCAGCAACTAAACCAGTTCCCTCGACCAGGCTTTTCTAGTGAGGAGAGGGGCTAGACACACTGTAGTATTAAAAACAAGACCTATCAAAGGGCAGATGGACCTTTCTGTTGAGTCAATGGTCATTTTGCACAATGGGGTAGACTGGGCTCTATCGCTATAGATGCAGCCAGTGCGATTATAATTCATCATCGCTGGGTGGAGGGGCTCCCCTAGAATAAAGTCAATGGCCAGGTTAGAGGGTTGCCCTGATAGAATCAACAGCTGTGTGTCCCTGACCAAAGTGGGCCTATAAACTGAAGGATATTGCCTGTAGTTTGTCCTGGAGAAGGATGGACTTCAACACATTTACTTGTCCAAGATATGGCACACACAAATGAATAAATCTCCACCTTTCAACTCAGATATATGGAGGAAACACATTGAAGGCAAGAGGGACAGCGGAAAACAACACATAGCCTACCTAGCGAGCTTGAGGAAACTGGTGGAACAATGTTTAAGGAGAGATAACAAAAATAGAAAATTTTTTAAGAGCTACAAAGGAGAGGAAATTGTGGAGAGCAATGTCCTGAAGGGGCACAGCACATAGAAAAAGAAAGAAAAAAACCTATTTTGGTGACAGACATCAGGACATGCCACTAATTGCCATACAGTGAGAAGTTATAGAGAAACCTTTCTGGTAAGGGTAATATTAACAGTTTCCCTTATGATTTGTCATTCATTGACCCAGCAGCCAGTACGGCTTTCAGTTGAAGTTTATAAAATCTTTCACTTTAAAACACTTTTAGGAAAACAAGTTTCTCAAATCCAATAGTTGTTATAGCTCTTTTCAGTATTGATGGGGGTTTCCTTCCTAACCTTTTATTTGAAGTAGTGTGGAATGTCAACATCTTGATTATATCATTATTTTCTCTTTGAGTTACATGTGCTATCCATTTTAGTTGTTACTGCTGTTGGTAGTCCTCAAGTGATGTGGTTTCCTCTTATTTGGTACAGGTCTTTGTTCGTGTAGCAGTTGTTGACAATGTTCAAGGAAGGATAGTCTTTGCTCAAAGCCATTTTTAAACATTATCATAGAAAGTAGTTGTATACAGCTGACAGTTTTGATATTTCTAAACAAGATTGGTACCAGATATGACATCCATAGGTTTTTCAAGGCCAGTAACTGTTATCGCTATCTCTTCAGTATGGATGAGGGTGTTAATTCCTTACTTTTTTCTTGGATGTAGTGTAAAATGTCAACATCTTCATTATGTCATTTTTTTTCTCTTTGAGTTACATGTTATATCCATTTTAGTTTTGCTGCTGTTAGAAGTCCTCAATTGATGTGGTTTCTGTTATTTGGTACAGTTCTTTGAGATTCTGTAGCGCCAGTGCACAATGTTCAAAAGAAGGGAATTCTTTGCCAAGACCCTCAGATAGCAAAATAGGGCTTATCACTAGTGAAACTAATGCTAAAGTTTGCCTTTCTGATTTTGAAGCCTTTAAGTACAGCATTTTTTGACTATGCCTAACTCAAAATTTGTAATCAACATACATTCATATCAGTTTCTTTTTTGTTTTTCATTTTATCTTTTTTCAGCATCTCTCATCATTTGGAAACCATTGGGACACGATGATGGCATTAACGTCTTTGGGTCTGTGAGTATGTCAGATGGATATTTCAATATTGAAATAAGTTGAGCTTTGGGTTGGGTTGGGCTTTGGGTTGGGTTGGGATTTGGTTTGGGTTGGGATTTGGGTTGGGTTGGGATTTGGGTTGGGTTGGGTTGGGTTGGGTTGGGTTGGGATTTGGGTTGGGTTGGGTTGGGTTGGCTTAGGATTTGGGTTAGGTTGGGATTTGGGTTCGGTTGGGATTTGGGTTGGGTTGGGTTGGGTTGGGATTTGGGTTGGGTTGGGTTGAGATTTGGGTTGGGTTGGGATTTGGTTTGTGTTAGGATTTGGGTTGGGTTGGGATTTGGGTTGGGTTGGGATTTGGGTTGGGTTGGGATTTGGGTTGGGTTGGGTTGGGATTTGGGTTGGGTTGGGATTTGGGTTGGGTTGGGATTTGGGTTGGGTTGTGTTAGGATTTGGGTTGGGTTGGGATTTGGGTTGGGTTGGGATTTGGGTTGGGTTGGGATTTGGTTTGGGTTGGGATTTTTTTTTTTTTTTAAGCGTATCACCCCAAGCAAGGCCGGTGGCCACTATCACGCATGGGGTTACAGAAGGGTTGGAGGAAGAGCAGATAGGAGTGGTAAAGGAAGAGATGTGGAGAAAGAGAAGGACGGAGGGTCGATCAAGGCAGGGGGGTTACGGAAGATATAGAGTGAGAGCAGATAGGAATGAAAGATGTCAGGAAGTGGAGAAGGGAAGTGGATAGATCAAGGCAATTGGAGATGACGATTGACGCTACACTTAAACCGTTGGAGATTGTATTTGTCAGGGAAACAGTAATATGGAAGGGAGTTCCATAGGCGAGATGTGCGAGACATGAAGCTATTGGAGTAGAAAAGACGTCTACATCGAACAGTTTCAACGGTGAAGGGGTGGGAACGGGATGCCAGCCTCGTAGGACGCTTAAATTCACGAGGCTTAGGGACAAGCGAAAGCAACTCCTCGGAGCAATTACCGTGGAAGTACTTGTAGAAAAGGCAGAGCGATTCAACATCGCGTCTGTGAGAGAGCGACTGCAGACGAGATGACAGATCAGGGCCAATCACATTGCATATCCGTCTCTGGATCTTATCAAGAACCCTGAGGCAACACGCAGGGGCCCCAGACCATAAATGGCAGCAATACTCCATGCAAGGGCGAATGGTAGACTTATAGACTTGGAGGATTGATTCCGGGGAGAAGAATTTCCTGGCTCGGCACAGGGAACCAACTTTTCTTGCGGTGGATGATGCAATTGACTCGATGTATTTGTTCCATCTCAGATCAGCGGACAGCGTGAGACTGAGCAGCCGCAGAGAGGAGCTCTCGAGAAGTTGGTCCTCAGACATTCTGATGGGATGCAGGGATGGGTCCTTGTGGTGGTTAATGGAGAGCAGTTTTGTTTTAGAGGCATTAAAGTTGACCATCCATTTCTCTCCCCAGTCCACAACCGATTGGAGGTCCTTTTCAATTTGAGCTGCCAGGTTAATTTTGTCCGCCTCAGTAGATTTGTGCTTGAGGCAGGAGTAAATAGTAGTGTCGTCAGCGTAGATACCGACTTCTGAGTCTATGGCGTCAGGAAGGTCATTTATAAATATGAGGAACAGAGTAGGGCCAAGGATGGAGCCTTGAGGAACACCAGCGGTAGTGGGATAGGAGTTGGAAAAGAATCCACTGAGAACAACCTTCAAATCCCAGTTTGATAGGAACGATTGAATTAGGTCAAACAATCGACCTGTGATACCATAACCCTGGAGCTTGCGAAGGAGGCCGGCATGCCAAACCCTATCGAATGCTTTGGAGATGTCAAGGGCCACAGCACGGGCTTCGCCGTTACTATGGATAGCTTGGTAGACAAATTCAGTGATGGGCGTAAGCACATCGGCAGTAGACCGGGCAAAGCGGAAACCATACTGCTTGTCTGAGAGCAGATCGTGGGATATCAGGTGAGTAATCACTTCGGTGTTGATAATGGCCTCGATGACTTTGCCGAAGAGGGGAAGGAGACTGATAGGACGGTAATTAGAAGGGTTGGAGGGGTCGCCAGAGTTCTTAAAGACAGGAACAATGGTAGAGGACTTCCAGCAGTCAGGAAAACAGGAGTCCATGAGACAGCGGTTGTACAATTTAGAGAGGGCAGGTGCCAGTTCAGGTGCGCATTTCATCAGGACAATGGCTGGTATTCCGTCACCGCCGGTAGCCTTGTGGAGATCTAAGTTAGAAATAATGCCCAGTACCGACGACGGGGTTATGTGCAAGCCATCCAGTAGGGCCTCAGTTCTGGGAGGGAAGTCGGGCAAGGGTACCCCAGAGGAGTCAAGCATAGAATTGGAAGAAAACTTTCGAGCGAAGCATTCGGCCTTGTCGGCAGAGGTGGTCAGGACCTCAAACTGATTGAACAGTGGAGGAATGGAGGGTTTGTTACTATTCAGAACGCTCTTGCAGAGGCGCCAATAGTCCTTGGAGCCAAATTTGCGGGATGCAATACGTTCCTTCATCCGAGCTGCAAATAGTGCCTTGGCATTGTCGAGGGTATGCTTACACTCATTGCATGCAGAGGTAAATAGACGTCTGTTGGAGTCGGACATGTAACTACGAAAACGGTGGAAGAAGTGGTTCCTATGGGCAATGGCGGCTGAGCAAGCAGCTGTGAACCAGGAGGAGGAGCGCGGTTTGACCTTGAATTTCCTGGAGGGGATGAAAGCTTCGATACCGGCTTTGATCCAGGAAGAGAACTCAGAAGCACACTCATGAGTGGGGAGCTTAAATACAGCATCCCAGGGGACATCGCGGAGGAAGTCACGAAACGAGTCCCAGTCAGCCCGTTGGTAGCAGAAAGTGGTTCTGGTGGTAGGAGGTTCTTTGCAGTGGGTGGGGCTGAAGGAGATATTAACAGACACGACAGCATGATCGGAGTTACCGATAGGACAGAGCTGCGTGGCACTACAAGACTCGGGGATGGAGGTAAAACACAGGTCGAGGAGTGAGGGCTTACAGTCATGATTGTAGGAAAAACGCGTGGGGAAATCGATTATCTGGGTGAGGGATTGAGAGATTGAAAAGTTGAGAGTATGTACGCCAGCGAGGTCAGTGGTAGCGTTCTGTAGCCACTGGTTGTGATGGGCATTAAAATCACCAAACACAAATATGTGAGCGGACGGATGGACAGAGAGGGCCTTATCTATGATGTCAGAAATGACATTGAGTATCCCGCAGTCCTGAGAGGATGGAGAGCGGTAGAGGAAGAAAAGATAGCTTACAGCATTGAGAAGAGATAGACGGAGACACAAGTAGGAATGATCCGGCGATTCGAGAGAGGTCTCTCTAGCCAGATATTTAGAAGGAGATATTTAGAGGTTTGGGTGATTTTTGGAAGGCTGGTTTAGGTTTGTATTTCTGTTTTTTGTTATTCATGTTGGTAATTGGTTTTGGAAATAGAGAGAAGGCCTGAGTTAAAGGAAGCCGACGGTTGATACCCATGACACGAACAGAGAGGGGGTTTGGCACAGCAAGATTCATAATGTGGCCTCAGGGTTGCCCACCGGAGATGACTGCAGGGACACCTATCCATGCGCGACATGGCACTACAGACACCCCGATATTATGCAACTGTTGATCAGAGCGGCCGCTCAAGACGCTACGCAAGAGTTAGGGCTCCTAACTACCAGTCGGAAACAGCAACCAGGGAACTGTCAACCGTGTACCCTCAGAATGAACAGGCAATGCCACAGACTGCGCGCATCATGGGAGAAACACAGCGGCACCAGTACAGAGGCCAGTGAGAGAGTTGGGTTGGGATTTGGGTTGGGTTGGGATTTGGGTTGGGTTGGGTTGGGTTGGGATTTGGGTTGGGTTGGGTTGGGTTGGGTTGTCTGATTTTACATGTTAACTCTGTCTTCTTGATTCTTTAATTTTGAAGGCTTATGGCCATATCATGTTGAAACACTAACTCTCATATGGTCAAAAAGTTACACAACATTGAATCTGGTCAGTACCGAGATAGGTGACCTCTTGAGAATACCATATGCTGTCAGCTTGGATGTGAAGATGGTGTAATGGATAATGGATTGGAATTGGAGATTGGAAAACAGAGTTCCAATTCCAGTTGGGTTCATTATATTCACTTATGCACAAATACCATTGCGAAATGTATGAATCTATCTCTTCTCTCTCCAGCTATGGGTTAATTAGTAGGAATTGTATCAGTAACTCATTGTTAGCAACAAAACAATCTAGAAATATTTTCTGGCTTTAAATAATCAGCAAGAGGTTTATAAACTGTAAAAAACAAATCAGTTCAATGATTTCAACATGAATTGATTGATTTGTTTTTTACAGTTTATCAACCTCTTGATTTTAAGTATATTTGATATTCTTGTATTATTTCAAACTATAGTGTTCTCATCTTAGTTGATGTTATTATAGACACAGCGTTTTGACCAATTACCCTTTAGATCAGGTGTCCATTGAACTCTGCTGATACGAGATATTCGTCGATACTGTAAGATCAGTTATTCTTCATTCCTGCTGAACTGATGTATCACTACCAAGGATTGAACTCGTGACCACCAGATGACAATAACACATGTATAATCAACTCCTATATCCAAAAGGATATTGACAATGTGTTTCTAGAGCCTTTTATGTGCAATATCAGATGGTTTCGACATTTGGTTACAATGGCAGGTTCATAATAAAGTAATACTGACCATTACTCATCTCAGAAATTAAATACTAAATACTAAAAGAGCATATTCGAGTCTTTAAATATTTACTTGGTTTGGGGATAAGTAAATATTTGTCAGTTACATTTGAGTCTATAAGCATTTACTTGGTTATTTATATTTGAGTCTGAAAACATTTTCTTAGTTTAGGGATAGGTAAATATTGGTCATTTATATTTGAGTCTATAAGCATTTACTTGGTTTAAGGATAAGTAGATATTTGTTATTTATATTTGAGTTTTGTAGTTTATTGTGGTTTTAGTAAAGTGAACAAGAATAAAGAACTGTGTGTATTTGCCAATTACTTCCACAGAAGTGAGCAAGAGGTGAAATAATATCTAAGCTGTAAAGTTTGATTCCTTTTACCAGTTCCTGATCACACTTAAGATGATCCTTTTCTCTTATATAATCCCTTTTCTTTTAAATTCTGGCAATCATAAAGCTTACTCCTGTCTAGCATTCAAAAACCAATAATAATAATAATAATAATGTTGTTTCTGTTTTCTTTTTTGTGATTTTTTTTTTTTTAAAAATGGATGCCTTTTTTATGGACATTTATTACCCACAATGCAATGGTCTGGTTTTTGTCTATAAAAACTCATTTCCACTCCTTTACTCTGTTTCTCTGAAGTTATTAAAGTAAGCTCTTCTATCCATTTATTCTAACCACAAGAGGATAGGTAAATATTGGCAGTTTATATTTGAATCTAAAAAGCATTTACTTGGATTTGCGGATAGTTAAATATTTGTTGATTTTGAATCTATATACTTGTTTCGGTGATAGGTAGATATTGGTCATTTATATTTGAATCTAAAAAGCATTTATATAATGTGATTTGGTTTGTGATTAGGTATATATTGGTCGTTTATATTTGTGTGTGTAAGCATTTTGGTAAGTCAGCATATTATAGTGTCCACTGAACTTGACGTTAAATTTTTGAACTGATTTAGCTGCCAAAAATAGACTTTTTTAAAAATATTTTTTCTTTTTCTTTCAGATCATCCGACAAATTGCAACTAAGTGAATTAAAAGTCAGTGAAGTGAGTTTCCTGCTTTAATTATTAATTTTCTTCTGTCCAGTTTACTTTTTTATTGTTTATATTATTAACTAAGGTGTAAAAAAAAAAATAATTGTTTTTAAAATAGGTACATCCAAAAAAAACAATACTTAACTGGTTTTTAAAAAATGAAAATGTTTCTTGAAGTTTTTTAGTTTGAATTTCCAACTAGATTAAATTTAATATTTTCAATCAGCAAAATACTTTGCTGTATTTCAAAAACTAATTTAAATTGACTGGAATGTTGTTTTTTTTTTGTTGTTTTTTGCTAAAATAGATGATTAGCGCCCTTTTTTTGTTGTCTTTCATTACAATTAACTTTTTTTATTAAAAAATCTTCCAAAAATAAAATATAATTTTCTGAAATTTTATTTGAGGAATATTAGCCGATTTAAACAAAGTGAGAATGATGTCTGGTTCATTAGTTTGAAAACTAGCTTCACAAAAGCCAAGGCCTGGTTATCCTTTAGCCTAGTTTAATATAGGCTGCAACCCTAGAGCCCTTCAGTAATGATTTTAATTTTCTAGATGTGATAACTTCTAAATAGTTCCATAAACTGAAATGAAACTCATATTAATTTAACTTTGCAGGAAGCAAAGCAAGGAAAGGAATGTTTCAGTTTGTGTCATTGTGTTTCAAGTAGATAACATGTTTAATTTTAGTTCAGAATGTTTAAATCCTAAAATTTTTTTACAAAGCAATGATTTTAATTTTCTAGATGTTATATAACTTCTAAATAGTTTCATGAACTGAGATGATATCAAGATGACAAACTCATATTCATTTTGATTGTTTTATTGTTATAACACTGGTTATAAAAAATCTTTTTTTTTCTACATTTATTTTGAAATATGTCCTAATTTGGTTTGCAGTAAATATTAAACTAGTATTTCTTATAGAAAATTCTTTTGTATTGACAAACAAAAAATAGTTATTTCTACTAGTTTATTTAAAGAATTTGCAATATAACTTAATAAGTTTACTTCTTTAGTAACCCTCATTTAAATGTCAAACATTTTCTTGAATTTCATTGGTTGTTAAATAAAAAATAAGCTTTGAGAAATTTCCATAACAAAACAGTCAAAATTTGTGTAAAAGTATACTCAACCGACAGAAAAAAATCTTTCTCGAATTCATCCCTAATTTAAATGTTTCAAGAAATCCTATTGGCTAAAAAGTAAAAAATACAAAATTCGCCCACGCATTTCTCAGAAAAATTTGCAACAGCTACCAAACTCTGTTGAGCCAAATTGGTTGTTAAGAAAACTATAAATAGAAATAGTAAACGAATTTTCGTCGCATTTGAGACTCACATACGCGAAAGATACACACGGGAATTATGTGTCACCAAAGAAATAAACTTCCTTTATGAGAAATTAGAAAAATTCATACAACAAACTTTTTCACTCAATATCTTTCATAGGAAATCTTTTGTCTAAGTTAAATTCAATCTTTTTAATAAAAACTTTTTCTCTTAAATATACCTTTGCACACATCATTACGAACAAAGAAATTGTAAATTGTGTATATAAAATTTAATCTGTTGTTTCTAACATGTATTTTTTGTCACAATTGAATATCGTTACCATTTGGCCGTTTCTTATAATTTATATTTGTGGATATTGCATATTTTATTTGCAGCACAATCTTAAATATTCACACAGCCTTCTGAGATCCACTACACTTCTCTAGCTAAGAAATGTTACTAAAATATTAAAGACGGGTGTGGGCGAGTTAGAGGGTGGCTTCGTCTGAGCAGGGGTGTATTAGCCTAGGGGTCCAAAGACGTCATAATCTGACCCTGATGAAAGCATTAAATGAATATATAATGTTCACTTGTTCTTCATAGTTTCACTTCACTGAAAAATCTAAACGGAGCAAATCAAAGGGAGATCATTTTTATATCTGCGCCGTGTTTTTCTATTCTTTGTTTTATGTACCATTTTTACTATTTTACAAATTGCAATTTGAATTTTGTTTAATGAGTCATTGTAGGTTCCTCCACTTGCCCGCTGAAAAAAAGTATAACATGATGAAATAGGCTACAAACTTAATAAAAACGGTAAATTTGCTTTTTAACACCTGCGTTTAAATATCTCTTAAAATGTCCCCAAATCGTCATAATTCCGTGTACACTGTAAATGTACCTTCATTTTTTTATTTTGCAAATAAAAAATCATGCTCTTTCCGAAGTTTGCGCATTAATTATCATTTCGTTTGTAGCATTTTTTTTTTATTTTGTAATTTTACTTTGTAGATAATTATGCTCTTTACACGCGCGAACTTTGTAAAGAGAATAATTATCTACAAAATAAAATTACAAAATAAAAAAAATGCTAGAAACGAAATAATTAATGCGTAAAGTTTGGACATTAATTATTATTTCCTTTCTAGCATTTTATTTTGTAATTTTATTTTGTAAATATTCATTCTCTTTGCACATTAATTGTTAAAAAACACCAGTTGTCATCACTTTTTACGGCCTAACATAAATGCGGAGTAATTTTAAACGAGTAAATTCAGTTAAGAGCAGTAAAAAGGCTCTTAAATTAGACCTCCGCGCGCTAAATGTTCAGCAGTGAATGTAGTTAAACAAGGCCAGTAATGGCCGACAGCTGAACGCGACTGAGTTTGAACTTTTATTGTCGATAACTCCAAAACGGTAGGTTTCTTCATAATTTAATTGTTAATTGCAGTTCACTATGTACATTTACATGGAATTATGACGATTTGGGAACGTTTTAGCAAGGGTGTTAAAAAGCAAATTTACCATAAAAAAAAAACAAAGTTTTATCGTCAAAAATTCTGTACACCTTCTTTTCTCTGAAAAGAAAACAAAACAAAAAAAAATATCATAGAGCATGATGAAAAAGAAAAAGGCTTCAAACTTAATAAAACAATTTTTATCGTCAAAAAAATATTTGTTGTGAGACCAAAGTATTTTTTTTATTATTTTATTAAATTTTTTAATCCATTCCAGCACGTTCGAATATTTGATTAAAAATCTTTTTTTTTTTCGGTGAAAAACACATTGATTTGGAAAAGTTTGCAAAAATCAAATAATTGTCAGATTTTAATGAAACTTTCAGAATTTATTCACAAATAAATGAATTTTTTTAGAAAATTCTGGTAAATTTTTTTTTTTTTTACATAAATTTATGAAATTTAGAGAAATTAAATTTCAATCTCAAAATTTGTTTCATTAGCTAAAAAAAAGCAGGACATCATTTGAAGAATTTGCGCAAATAATCTTCCTACGTCCACCGAATCTTGTGCCACACTAATCTGTTTATTAACCAAATATGAATAATGAAAATAAGAAAACTTACCCCACTTAAACACTTCATGCATTTCAAGTAAAGGGAAATAACTCTTACATCTTCTGAGGAGTTATGTCCCTTAGTTTTCTGTATTCATTGATGCTAAAAAACTTCAGCATTATCAATTTTCAAAGTCTTCAAGGTGAAAATCATTTTAAATGCACAAAAGAAGGAATAATTTCCAATGCATTTTCATAGTAAAAATCATTTCCACTGCATTTTCATAGTAAAAATGAGTGGCCAATGCATTTTCATAGTAAAAATCATTGGCCAATGCATTTTCATAGTAAAAATCATTTCCAATGCATTTTCATAGTAAAAATCATTTCCAATGTATTTTCATCGTAAAAATCATTTCCAATGCATTTTCATAGTAAAAATCATTGGCGAATGCATTTTCATAGTAAAAATCATCGGCCAATGCATTTTCATAGTAAAAATCATCGGCCAATGCATTTTCATAGTAAAAAATTTTTACTATGAAAATGAAATGATTTTTACTATGAAAATGCATTGGAAATGATTTTTACTAAAAATCATTTCCAATGCATTTTCATAGTAAAAATCATTTCCAGTGCATTTTCATAGTAAAAATCATTCCCAATGCATTTTCATAGTAAAAATCATTGGCCAATGCATTTTCATAGTAAAAATCATTTCCAATGCATTTTCATAGTAAAAATCATTTCCAATGTATTTTCATCGTAAAAATCATTTCCAATGCATTTTCATAGTAAAAATCATTGGCGAATGCATTTTCATAGTAAAAATCATCGGCCAATGCATTTTCATAGTAAAAATCATCGGCCAATGCATTTTCATAGTAAAAAATTTTTACTATGAAAATGAAATGATTTTTACTATGAAAATGCATTGGAAATGATTTTTACTAAAAATCATTTCCAATGCATTTTCATAGTAAAAATCATTTCCAGTGCATTTTCATAGTAAAAATCATTCCCAATGCATTTTCATAGTAAAAATCATTGGCCAATGCATTTTCATAGTAAAAATCATTTCCAATGCATTTTCATAGTAAAAATTTCATTGGTTTTATGCATTTTCATAGTAAGCTAAAATTTCTTGAATCAAGATTTTTTTTTTCTTCAATACCCTTGTGATCAAGCCAAGAACTAAATAAAAGAAACCTGAGTTGTCAATATTATAAAACTGTGAAAGATTGCTATTAACAACACTGATCCCCCCCACAAAAAAAACTGTAAATATATTGTAACTTGATGCATTGAAATATTAAACAAATTGGGTTTCAGATTTCCTTTTTTGCTTTTTTCTTTTCTATTTTAGCCCCTGAAAAGCTATTACCAGCATGGGAAAATTAGGAACTCCACACAAGATGGCAGGTAAGACATTCTGTTTATTGCAGTCAGCTTTGGGAAAAATGCAGAAAGTTGACCTTTTGGGCTTGCATGTCCTTGTTGCTGTTGTTGCATCATTCTGTCTCTGGTGAAGGTTTTCCATTTCCTCCTTCTGCAACAATCAATAATGTCAAATTGAGATTACTGCCGAGTTAAATAAATACAACATTTATTAAAATAGGGAATAATACATAATAAGACTTTGATGATGAGAAATACGCTTAGCTGAAAGACCCACTGGATTCGTGATAGAGCAGATGAAGGGCTGTAGAAATAAAGTTCATAGTTTTCTCATAGGATATTCTTGTGTCGTGAATTTACAAAGAGTGGAGATGTTCATTAGAGTCATGTAACTTGTGAAATGCCTTCTTGGAATGTCTCTCTTCTGGGCTGTCTTGGGGGGGGGGGTCAGGGTTTTTATACCCTGCTTATTGGCTCCCAGGCAGAGATTTGGATTTTAGCAGTGTTAATGCTTCTCGTTGGTGTTAAGCAAGGAACATGTGTTCAATGTCGTAGTTTTGTAGTGCTTGTTGCTATGCGGAAATCATGCTGATTGAAAAGGTAATAAGAAGATGTAGAGGAGGAGTAGGTGTCACCATGTTTATAATTCTCCCTCTATTTATATGTATTTAGTATTTGCAACAAAGGAAATATTAGCAACAAATGATAAATAATGAGGATATTAACAAGTGTGTATATTAGCAACAAATGCAACATTATTTGAATATAGCAACAATTGCAACATTATTTGAATATTAGCAACAAATGCAACATTATTTGAATATAGCAACAAATGCAACATTATTTGAATATTAGCAACAAATGCAACATTATTTGAATATTAGCAACAAATAATATTAGAAGCTAGCTCCTGTGGCGGACTGTTGGTTTGGCCTTCATCACAATAGCTGCGGAGGAGTAGACGCGATAGGTAACAATAAACTACAGAACACAAAATTGATCGCTGCCTTTAAGTATTGAATTTATGTTTAAGCTTACCTTTTAAAAGTTCAATGATATTTCTTCTGGTGCCACTTAATTTAAAGACAATTTGATGAATGTAGGTCCTTATTTTCTGAACAAATGACTATTTTTATTTCATGGGTGACAGAACAGGGGACAATTTATAAGATAAAATTAATATAGTGTAAAGATGGGAACATAGAAATTAGAATTAGTTATACATTCAACATTTGTAGCCAATTAACTAAAACCTATATTATGGAAATTAACATCCAAGATAATAATTTAAAATATATATTCTTATATATTTTGAATAATAAAAGGGGGAGGTAATGTTAGAGAATATGTAAACTGGCTCAAAATAGCAAATCCTACCTTACTGGTCAAAACTCTGACAACCTGAACTGAGTGGGTGTGATTTGAAGCTATTGAGGGACATTTAAGCTAGCTCCTGTGGAGGGCTAGTGATTATGGCTTCATCTCATTAGGTAGGGAGGAATAGATGAAATAGGCATCAATAAACTACAGAACGACTCAAAATTGATCGCTGCATTTAAGTAGTGAATTAATGTTTAAGTTTACCTTTTAAAAGTTCAATTTCTTCTGCTGCCACTTAATTTAAAGACGATTTGATGTATGTAGGTCCTTAATTTCTATGATATAGGTTTTACTTAATTAGCTATTATGTTTCTCTAACTTTTCAAATTTTGAATGTATAAGTAATTCTAATTTCTTTT
Organism: Acanthosepion esculentum; assembly: GCA_964036315.1. Taxonomy (NCBI): domain Eukaryota; kingdom Metazoa; phylum Mollusca; class Cephalopoda; order Sepiida; family Sepiidae; genus Acanthosepion; species Acanthosepion esculentum. The sequence continues at coordinate 87,776,974 of OZ038509.1, forward strand.
TTCCTGTCTTTACACTATATTCATTTTATCTTAGAAATTGTCTCCTGTTCTGTCACCCATGAAATAAAAATAATCGTTTGTACAGAAAATAAGTTAAAATAATTATAATATTTTAATCATTTCCCCCAAGTAAGGCAACACCACTACTAAGATACAAGGGGTTACTGACTGTTAGTAACTCTGAGGAAAAGCTACTATTAAGGAGAGAAGACAATAAAAGAACAAGAATTAAGAAGACAGAAGATAATGATTGACATTGCATTTAAGTTTCTGAAGATCAAAGGCAATAAAGCCACTAGGACGCAAGAGGTTACTGAGTGTTAGAGAATATGAGAAAAACTACTATTAAGGAGAGAAGACAATAAAAGAACAAGAATTAAGAAGACAGAAGATAATGATTGACATTGCATTTAAGTTTCTGAAGATCAAAGGCAATAAAGCCACTAGGACGCAAGAGGTTACTGAGTGTTAGAGAATATGAGAAAATCTAATATTAAGGAGAGAAGACAATAAAAGAACAAGAATTAAGAAGACAGAAGATTACGATTGATATTGCATTTCAATTTTTGAAGATCAAAGGCAATAAAGCCACTAGGATGCAAGGGGTTACTGAGTGTTAGAGAATATGAGAAAAGCTACTATTAAGGAGAGAAGACAATAAAAGAACAAGAATTAAGAAGACAGAAGATAATGATTGACATTGCATTTAAGTTTCTGAAGATCAAAGGCAATAAAGCCACTAGGACGCAAGAGGTTACTGAGTGTTAGAGAATATGAGAAAAACTACTATTAAGGAGAGAAGACAATAAAAGAACAAGAATTAAGAAGACAGAAGATAATGATTGACATTGCATTTAAGTTTCTGAAGATCAAAGGCAATAAAGCCACTAGGACGCAAGAGGTTACTGAGTGTTAGAGAATATGAGAAAATCTAATATTAAGGAGAGAAGACAATAAAAGAACAAGAATTAAGAAGACAGAAGATTACGATTGATATTGCATTTCAATTTTTGAAGATTAAAGGCAATAAAGCCACTAGGATGCAAGGGGTTACTGAGTGTTAGAGAATATGAGAAAAGCTTCTATTAAGGAGAGAAGACAATAAAAGAACAAGAATTAAGAAGACAGAAGATAATGATTGACATTGCATTTAAGTTTCTGAAGATCAAAGGCAATAAAGCCACTAGGACGCAAGAGGTTACTGAGTGTTAGAGAATATGAGAAAAACTACTATTAAGGAGAGAAGACAATAAAAGAACAAGAATTAAGAAGACACATGATAACGATTGACATTGCATTTAAATTTTTGAAGATCAAAGGCAATAAAGCCACTAGGACGCAAGAGGTTACTGAGTGTTAGAGAATATGAGAAAAACTAATATTAAGGAGAGAAGACAATAAAAGAACAAGAATTAAGAAGACAGAAGATTACGATTGATATTGCATTTCAATTTTTGAAGATCAAAGGCAATAAAGCCACTAGGATGCAAGGGGTTACTGAGTGTTAGAGAATATGAGAAAAGCTACTATTAAGGAGAGAAGACAATAAAAGAACAAGAATTAAGAAGACAGAAGATAACAATTGACATTGCATTTAAATTTTTGAAGATCAAAGGCAATAAAGCCATTAGGACGCAAGGAGTGTTAGAGAATATGAGAAAAACTACCATTAAAGAGAGATCTAACACTTTTGCCCCAGCTCCTCAACCTCTGACATCTTACTCTCTGGGTTGAGGTGTCTACTCAGTCTTAACCGAACTTAAGGGAGAGACCGTAGGTCCCCTGAACATCTGTAGATCATTTGACTGGTCAACTGGTTTAATCCTGCTTCCTGCCCATGTTGTGTTTGGTTTGATCCAGAAAGCAGAAGTGATGTTCATCCATTCACAGTCGACTGAAGATGTAGACACAGCTGGAGAATCTGTGCTAAGAAATTTAGAATGCACCAAAAATATATATATATCTGCAGAAAGCCAGACAAACAACTATTCAATGGTTGAATTGTTAATGTCTTTTATATAGCAGAAAAGAATAGTATAGGAAAGAAACGGGTTACAGAAAAAAAAATAATTGACGTAAAAACTCATACACTGGATTCTAGACAGAGAGAGAGTGGGTTGTGATTAGCTTGTTGTGAAATTGTCTCAGAATGATATATGACTCTTGCGATGGAGAGATAAAGATTTCTGTGCGCGGCTTAAAGTTTATAGTTGCATTCCTCCTCGGCGGTAGTAACAGTAGTAGTAATCTTCGTGGTAGCAGAAGCATCAGTACTTATATTAACAGTACATGTTAGCGGGGGATTTGTTCCAAATACCTGACGTCACTTCCAGTCTCCAATATCTCTCCACCCAGCTCAACTGCACTCGACGACAGACGAGCCCAAAAACAACTTTTTGATTATTGTAGCTTGTTCGTGTCCACTTCCAGTGGTAGTAATAATAGTAGCAGTAGCAGTCTTAGATTGTTGGAGGAGTAATTTGCTTCTTTGTACTTATATCAACAAAATATGTTAGTGGGCATTTGGTTCCAATCTCTGACGTCACTTCCAGTCTCCGATATCTCTCCACCCAGCTCGACTCTGTCAACAGATTTCTGTGCGCATTTATATAGATAAATGTGGCTGATCATAAATCGACCCTTGGCCCGCACACGATTATCACAAGTGCTGCCTTCAATCCAAAATCATGTGAATTAGTAAGCTCTATTTCAAATTTTAACCGATAAAAATTATCTCGATCATCTTCCGTTGTCTTCCTAATGACCCAATTCCCAAATGGGCTAGATCAGATTCCCATCAGTAAACAAAATTGATCTGATCTAATTTTGCTGTTCAAATCTACTCCAATTTCAATAAAAAGAAAAAAAAATATGTCTGTGTGTTTATGTGTGGTTCCCAAACTCTCTCTGTTACGGAGAGGACAATAAAAGAACAAGAATTAAGAAGACAGTAGATAACGATTGACATTGCATTTAAGTTTTTGAAGATCAAAGGCAATAAAGCCACTAGGATGCAAGGGGGTTACTGAGTGTTAGAGAATATGAGAAAAACTACTATTAAGGAGAGAAGACAATAAAAGAACAAGAATTAAGAAGACACATGATAACGATTGACATTGCATTTCAATTTTTGAGGAGCAAAGTTAACTTGAAAACAAAAAAACCAGAAGAGTATTCCACCAGCAAGAAGTTTGATAGAAGAAACTATTAGCATAGAATTTACAGTTACATCTAACCATTTCAACTGTAAAATGATGAGACCTTGCTGCCAATCTAGTACTGAGCTTAAATTCCTAATGTCAAGGTACCTTAGAGAAATGTTCATCAGAAAAATTAGCATGAAAGTATTTATAGAAAAGACAAAGGGAATCTAGGTTATGTTGGTGGGAAAGTGACTGAAGACAAGATGCCAGGTCAGGACCAATGACATTGCATATTTTTCTTTGTATTTGATCAAGAATCTCTAAATATATAGCAGAAGCACCAGACCAGATATGGCAGCATATTCAAAGCAAGGATGAATGGTAGACTTATAAATATTTAGATAGATTCTTCTTTGGATTTTATCAAGAATCTCTAAATATATAGCAGAAGCACAAGACCAGATGTGGCAGCAATATTCAAAGCAAGGATGAATGGTAGACTTATAAATATGTAAGATAGATTCTTCTTTGGATTTTATCAAGAATCTCTAAATATATAGCAGAAGCACCAGAGCAGTTGTGGCAGCAATATTCAAAGCAAGGATGAATGGTAGACTTATAAATATGTAAGATAGATTCTTCTTTGGATTTTATCAAGAATCTCTAAATATATAGCAGAAGCACCAGACCAGTTGTGGCAGCAATATTCAAAGCAAGGATGAATGGTAGACTTATAAATATGTAAGATAGATTCTTCTTTGGATTTTATCAAGAATCTCTAAATATATAGCAGAAGCACCAGACCAGTTGTGGCAGCAATATTCAAAGCAAGGATGAATGGTAGACTTATAAATATGTAAGATAGATTCTTCTTTGGATTTTATCAAGAATCTCTAAATATATAGCAGAATATATAGATTAATATATTTAGATTTCAGCATTAAATAACCCATAGTGATGTTGATATGCCTCTAAACAATCAACCGACCAACCAACTAGCAGACACAAATAGGCTTCTGTTATGATCAGAAGTATTATGCTGGAACAACTGAAAGAAGTGATTCCTGTGGGCTATCGTGGCAGAATAGAACAGTTTGAACCAATGCAAAAATTGTGGTTTCCCCCTGGTATTTCTGAGATGAAACAAAAGTATCAACATTAGCTTTGACTCAGGAAGAAACCTCTGTAGCACAATTTTCAATAGGATGGTTAAGAATCTCATTCCAAGGGGCATCTCGAAGAAAGTCACAAAATGAGTCCCAAGTGGTACACTGGTAGCAGAAAGAAGTCTTGTGAATAGGAGGTTCCTTTCTAATAGGCAACGCAGATGAAACATCAACAGAAACTACTGCATGATCTAAATTGAAAACACAGTTGTGATACTCAACAAAAGCTAGGAGAGGAGGCAAAGAACAAATAAAGTAAAGAATGTTGAACAGATTTATTAGGAAAATCCACTATGTAACTGACAGACTAAGCAATGGAAAAATTGAAATTCTGAATACCAGCAACATCAGTAACATTAGAATGCTTAAAACACTTGTCATGATGAATATTAAAATCACCAAACACAAAAATGTTTGCAGATGGATATAAAGAGAGAGCTATTTCTATATTGGCAGAAATTTTATTTAATATATTACAATCCTGAGAAGGAGGAGAGCAATAAAGGAAAAGATAACTGACAGAGTGCAATAATGAAAGTCAAAAGCACATGAAAGAATCATCAGGTGACTAAAGTGACAATTCCTTTGTAATTGTAAGATTTTCCCAGATATAAATACAAAGGTCATGCATATGTATGCTAGAGTCTTTCTGACAAAGATGAAATTAGCCAGGTACAGAGAATTCATTGGTAGCAATTGATGAATTTAAATTAGTTTTGCAAAGTGCCAAGATGTCTGAAGGATGTTTCAAGAGAAATTGAAACAAATGGCATGAATATTGAAGAAAGAAAGGTTGAAGTAGGGGGGGGGGGTAGGCGATTGAATGGTTTACTCATATTTCTTTTCAGTATGCCTCTCATAAGAAGGTTTTGTTAAGAAGACAAACGCCAAAATAATTATCCCTAGAAATTTTTGATGTTGTTTCCCCGACTTCAAAGTTTCTTGGAATTATCCATTCTTCAAGGGGTCTGTTGTTTGAATAAATTTATTTACAATTTTTTCACTTCTTTTTTAAATTAAAATATCTGGAAATAAATTTATTCAAACAGACCCCTTGAAGAATGGATAATCCCAAGAAACTTTGAAATTGGGGAAACATTAAAAATTCATATTTAGAGTTAAATAATTTTCTATATATAATTTTATCAATGCTCTTTTTTTTATATAATATTTTTAATATTGTGTGGTATATCAATATATCTGATTTACTTTTGAACTATTATATTCTTAAATCTTATATATATATATATATATATATATATATATATATATATGAGGAAACATGTATGACAAAGTGTAAAAAGGTTTTCTTGTGAGACGTTTTGTCCTTTTGGACTTCATCAAACTAAATTTGTTATATTTTTTTTCCTTTCACTTATTTTTTTTCCTTTCACTTATTTTTTTTCCTTTCACTTATTTTTTCCTTTTCTTATTTTTTTCCTTTCTCTTATGTTTTTTTTTCCTTTTCTCTTATTTTGTCAGTTAATAGCACACCACGAGTTGTTAGCAGTGGAAAGTTATATCAAAGTTTAGCCAAAAAGAAAAAAACAATTGCCCTAGCAAACTTAACAGAATACAAAAAGAAGCTATGAACATGTGTATGTAGAGAGACCCATTTGCAGAAGTGTATATTTGAAGTTTCTAAAGAAGATTGGTATTGAAACAGTGGTTCTCATCTGATCACAGAAGTTAGGCAACATTGAACTTGGTCAGTACCTAGATGGGTGACCATTTGGGAATACCAGGTGCTGTAAGCTTGGATATGTGGGTGGTGTAATAGAATGAGAAATGGGAGAGCTGTGTTCAAATTCCAGTTGGGTTTATTATATTCACTTGTGTTATGTTGAGAAAGTTATTAATCCACCTTTTCCTCTAGCTATGGGTTAAATAGTAAGGCTTGGATCAAAATTCTTACAATCAAAAAATGTTTCAGCTTTAAATGACGTTAAAAAGTTTAATGTAGCAATATCAGTCAGCTGAGATTTTCTTAAATGGAAAACAGCTGTGGACCTGTCACAAAAATAGTTGACGGTTGAAGGTGACAGGACAAAGAACCATATTAGCTATAAAACTGACCAATGCTGTGAAATGACACACAGGGAGCCGAAAGGGACAGGAAAGACACCTCTTAGACCGTTCACCTCACCACACCCTCAACTACGCCTCATCTCAATTTCACTTGCTTATAGCAGTAGGTGCTCTTAGAAATTGTTTTGTTTTTCGCTTGTAGGTAATGATCTGGCAGAAGTGTAATTTTTAAGTCCAAAGCGTTTAACTAGAAGAAGCTTACACCCTGTCAACAAACCTGGTTTTTGGTTTGTGTTGCAGTGCAACATCCTTTTGACATTGTGTTTTTTCATTTTTCTTCATTTTTGGATGAAGATAATACAAAGAAAATTGTTATCTATAAAACTGACCATCTTGTGAAAAGGTACACAGAAAGGTTGAATTGTGCCTCGGAGAATGAACAGGGTAGACAGCCGCTGGACTGTGTATCTCGCCCGCCTTCCATCTACCACTCATCTCTACTTCGCTCACTCATAGCAATAGGTTACACCCCAAGAATAAAATCTGGTTTACTGATAGAAATTGTTCTGTTTTTCCATTGTGGGTAACAATCTGGCCAAAGGTTATTTTTTAAGCCCCAAGAGTTTGACTAGAAGAAGCTTACACCCTCTCAACAAACCTGGCATCTGGTCTGAGTTGCAATGCAACATTGATAAGCCATAAAAAAAGACAATCAATCCTATGAAAAATTGTGAGAAACCTACACTTTGATAAAATTTCTTTATTGGTTCAGTAGAATTATAACGTATGTCTGTGTATCGTTAAATTAACTCAGGACACTGATGAAGATTAAGAACAATGTAGATCGAAGGATAGATTCTTGTGGGGGGGAGGGATACCTGCATTAATGCAAATGGATCTAGAAATATATTGTACACTCTATGTTCTGATTAATGTAACAGATTATTTGCTGGGGTTTGAAAAGTTACCCAGAGGGAAATGACACACATCCTGTCTTTTCTACCAAAATCAAACAAGTGTGGAAATTTAAAAATCTGGTTAGTGTTTAACTGTGTGACAATGAAATGCAAATGCATCTTCAGATATCCAAAGATGCATTCCAAAATTTAAGCAGAGCACTAAGAAATAGAAAAACTTCACTAAAAACAAGAAAAAAAGTATTAAACTGTTACATAATGTCTATCTTCTTGTATGGCAGTGAATGCAATTTCCTCAAGGATAAAGAAGAGGCTTGAAGCAGCAGAAATGTTGTTCTACAGAAGGATGCTGAGAATACCATGGACTGAACGTGTGAGAAACAATAAAATTTTAGAGAAAATGAAAACAAAAAGGACACTTAACATCAAGAAGAGACAGTTGAAATTTCTTGGAACACCTAATACAAGATAGATTGAAGGCAAAAAAGACAGAGGAAAACAACACAGAACATACTTGGTGAGCTTATAGCAGTAGTTGCTGTTAGAAAGTGTTCTTTTTCCCTTGTGGGTAACAATTTGGCCAAAGGGTACTTTTTAAGCCCCAAGTGTTTGATTGGAAGAAGCTACATCCCTGTCGACAACCCTGGTGTTTGGTCTGAGGGCTTGAAACACCTAATACAAGATAGATTGAAGGCAAGAGAGACAGAGACACATAACATACTTAGCGGGCTTGAGTAAATGGATGGTGGAATGGATTTTAGGAGAAATAACAGGAAGACAAAATTTATTAAGAGCTGCAACGGACAGGAAGTTGTGGAGAGCCATGATCACCTATGTTCTGAGGAGACACGGCACATAAAGAAGTGGTTAAAAGAGAAAAAAATATGTTTTCACCCTTTTTTCTTTATATATTTTATACTAAGGTTCATCAATTACAAGACCTAAGAGCCACTCAAAGTAGAGGCTTATTGCATGAGGCATGTGAAATGAGTATAAGATTTGAACATTATGAGGATATGGAGAAGGAAAGTTGGTTCTCTGTGACGTGCCAGAAGGTTTTTCTCGTCTGTGTCCGTCCTTCATATGTACAAATCTACCGTTCGTCTGTGCATTGAGTATAATTGCCATATATGGTCTGGTGTCCCTGCTGTGTTCATCTCAAGGTTGTCAACAAAACCCAAAGACAGATATGCAATGTGATCGGTCCTGACTTGGTGTCTCAATTCCAGTCACTTTCTCACTGACACAATGTGTCTTTTCTATAAATATTTTCATGGCATCTTTTTTGACCAGCTTTTTTCCCTGGTGCCCTGACTACATGAATTTAAGCATGCTACTATGTTGGTGTCTTGGTCCCCCCCCCCTTACTGTTGAAACAGTTAAATGTAACCGCCTCTTCCACTCTAACAGCTTCTTCTCTCGCACTTCCCGACAATGGAACTCCCTTCCTCTTACTTGCTTCCCTGATAACTATAATCTTCAAAAATTTAAATATAATGTCAATCAACATCTTCTATTGCCTTGATCCACTTCCTTTTCCTCATACCCAGTCTTTTCCTTTACTTAAACTCTCTGTAGCTCCTTGCGTATTAGTAGCACCCCCACTTTGCTTGGGGTGAATTGCTTAAAAAAAAAAGATAATGATTGACACTATACTTGAGGTTAAGGTTGTCGTATTCAGGGAAGCATCAATATGTGAGTCTGTTACACTGCTTTGTCATCAGCAGAAGTTCTATGGCAGACAAGTGGGGTTACCCTATATGCTCAAACCCAGGTCAAAGCCAGGATTTCAGATGCTGATTTTCAAGACAGGAAAGCTCTTGTCATAAAAGTTTGATGCAACAAAATCTTCCTGCAACTGGTACAGTACTAAACTTAGCTGCCTCGGTCACATTTTTCTGCAAGAAAGACTGTTCTTTTAGATTTGTAAACTTATAAAATCCATTTTACTGCATTTCTCATAGCCACTGTTATCTTTCTTTTTCCCCCCTTCTGTAGATATGTTTTTCTTTTCATTATTTTCTCATTAGTTCTCGTCCATTTGTGCTGTTTGGAAATAATGCAACCAAGAAATCCATTCAAAATTTATCAACTGTGAACTCTGGAACACTTGGGAATACTGGAGTGAATGGAGAGCCAGCAATCTTAATGGTAGGTACTTGTCAATCTTCTTGCTTTTAGCAGATTTTACTGTCTACACCCATTGCTTTTTATATACTAACGTACACCAAATATAGGGCCCAAGAGCCACTCAAAGCCGAGGGTTATTGAGTGTTGTTGTATGAGCATAAGAAAAGTAAAGAAGTAAAGCTCCTGGGGCTATGCAGGAAAGATAACGGTTAACACTAGACGTGAAGAGGTCAAGATTGTAGTGACTTGGAAAACATCCTACCAGGAGTCAGTTCCACAAAGCAGCAATTATTGTGAAGAAGCTTGCTGAGTGGAACTTACTCCTTACTAATGGAATATCTATCAAACTCTTCATATCTATCTTTTTTATATACTAATATTCACCTAATACAAAGCACAAGAGCCACTCAAGTGAGAGGGTTATGGTATATTGTTGTATGAGCATAAGAAAAGGCAAGATATGAAATTCATGTGGTTATGCAATAAAGATAATTTAAGATAAAGTTAATCTTAGAATTGACGAGGTCAAGATTGTAGTTTTGTTTATCAAGACACAATGCCTTCTCATCTTCGAACAACCACTAACCTAATAAAAACACTATAACACTGGATTTTTATAAGCCTATGTTTTTTTTGTTTTTTTTAATAAAGCATTTTAAGGAAAATAGGAACAAAACGGGCAATTATATTTCAAATCAGAAAGAGAAAGTTGAAATTCCCTGTAGGCAGAATGAGGAAAGAAGGCTTGAAGAATTTAACACTCACTGAACACACTGAAGGCAAGAGGTGCAGAGAGAAACTGCAAGTAACTTACTTAATTAGCTTGTGTAAGTGGATGGGAGTGACAGTAAGGGGACAAACATTTCTTACAGCAGGAGTGGGTAAACTTTTTTCATGGAGCCACTTGTTGTTTGGCAGGTTCATGGTGAGTCACAGCTATCAAATAATACTTAAATAAATGAATATAAAAGAAAACATTCTTTTTAGAATTTAACAATTAATTGTAACCAATAGCCATTAACTGCAACAGTAAACAAAATACAATAGCCCAGCTTGTGTCGGCAAGTGCGAAATGATCTACTAAGCTGGTGGTCTTTACATATTTGGTAATTTTTCATGAAAATTCAACAAAATGAATAAGTTGTCATAGATTTGTCATTTATTTTCATTGAACATTATAACTATATATACAACATAGTATTTTTTTATATAAAAAAAGCAAATTTAATTAGATGAAAATCAAATAAGGGACAAAAAAGTTTTTTTCTTTCAAATGCTTTCACATGATATACCCAAAACATATATTTAAAGAAAAAAATGAAATTTGACATATATTGGGGAAATGCTTTTCTTCAGATATAAAAATATATATCATTATCTCATATATATATAAATATATATAAAGTGACCCATTTAATTATTGTTTGTGTAAAAACATAAACTTTGAAAATTTACTTAGTATATATAATAAGCATTTATAAAAATGGATATTCTTCTAATAATACAATATTCTTGTCATGACCCTGACGAGCAAAACATTGTAAAGCTTATTTCTGATTTTATCACTTTGTCTTTACCATATTTAATGAAAATGTTTTTAATGCAAATGATTTATCAGGCCTAATATAACATTCCTTTTAATAGCACCTAACATTCCTTTTAATAGGGCCTAACATTTTTATTAATAGAGCCTAACATAACATTCTGTTTAATACAGCCTAAAATTCCTTTTAATAGGGCTTAACATAACATTCCTTTTAATAGAGCCTAACATTTCTTTTAATAGGGCCAAACATTCCTTTCAATAGAGCCTAACCTTCCTTTTAATAGAGCCAAACAAAACATTTTTAATAGGGTCTAACATAACATTCCTTTAATAGGGCCTAAAATAACATTCCTTTCAAGAGATCCTAACATTCCTTTTAATAGGGCCTAACATTGCTTTTACTAGGGCCTAACATTCCTTTTAATAGAGCCTAGCATTCCTTTTTAATAGGGACTAACATTCTTTTTAATAGAGCCTAAATTAACATTCCTTTTAATAGGGCCTAACATAAAATTCCTTTTAATAGAGCCTGACATAACATTCCTTTTAGTAGGGCCTAACATTCCTTTCAATAGAGCCTAACATCCCTTTTAATAGAGCCTAACATAACATTTCTTTTAATAGAGCTTAATATTCCTGTTAATAGGGCCAAACCTAACATTCCTTTTAATAGGGCCTAACATAACATTCCTTATAATAGGACCTAATATTCCTTTTAATATAGCCTAATGTAACATTCTATTTAATAGGGCCTAACATTCTTTTTAATCGAACCTAACATTCCTTTTAATAGAGCCTTACATCTCTTTTAATAGAGCCTAACATAACATTCCTTTTAATAGAGCCCAACATTATCTTCCCTTTAATAGGGCCTAACATAATGTTTTCTTTAATAGTGTCTATCATAACATTCCTTTTGATAGGGCCTAACATTACTTTTCATAGAGCCTAACATCCCTTTTATTAGGGCCTAGCATAACATTCCTGTTAATAGGGCCTAAAATTCCTTTTAATAAGGCCTAACATAACATTACTTTTAATAGAGCCTTACATATCATTCCTTTTAATGGAGTCTGACATAACATTCCATTTAATATAGCCTAACATTCCTTTTAATAGGGCCTAACATAACATTCTTTTTAATAGAGCCTAACATAACATTCCTTTTAATAGAGCCTAACATAACATTCATTTTAATAAAGCTTAACATAACATCCCTTTTAATAGATTTTAACATTCCTCTTAATAGGGCCTAACATAACATTCCTTTTAGTAAGGCCTAACATTCCTTTTAATAGGGCCTGGCATAACATTCCTTTTAATAGAGCCCAACATTATGTTCCTTTTGATAGGGCCAAACATAATGTTTTTCTTTTAATAGGGTCTATCATAGCATTCCTTTTGATAGGGCCTAACATAACATCCTTTTAATAGGGCAAAACATAACCTTTGTTTTAATAGGGCCTAACATAACTTTCATTTTCACAGTGTGAAATGAAACTAAAACATTTTAGTCTCTTGTCTTTGATGATCAGCCAATAAGAGCCTCATGCTACCATTTTTAGAATATTATAGAACAGTGTTTCTCAACCTTTTTTACTTCAGGGTGCACTTGTAGAATAACTAAAACTCTGGAGTGCACTTTCAATTTTAATAAGGAAAAATCAGTCATGAATTTGAAAATAGGAAAATAATAAAGAAGTCTCTTGAAATAAGCATTTCTTTTCAAAACATTGCATTGCATATTTAAGTATGTTTGTGTAAAAACCTGTGCTTGACGGGCAATTTTTGCCTTAAGCCTTGTATGTGATAAACATACTTTCATTTCGTCATCAATGAAATTTAATATTTGATGAATTTTTGCATTTAATATTGGTAAGATGCAGAACATTCTCATTCACAGAGGTATGATGTGGAAGGTTGCAATAAAATATTCAATGTTTTATTAGCTCTTGAAGGATATTCTTTTGGAATGGAAATCCAAAAATGAATCAAAGGACAGCTCTGTCTGCTTGAATTGTAAGCCATGGTCAACAGATATAATGACCAGCTCCCCCTCTTCTGTTAATGATATGCCATCATCAGTTGAAATGTCAAACTGCAAATCCAATTGTATTGTTCATTGTTTGTAGATAAGCCAACATCATCAGTTGACTTAGATATGGAAGTCATATGCTTGGTGTCTCTAGCTTTTTAAAAATAAAGATTTTGTTTAAATATAAAAATAATTCATAAATCCTTCTGCAGATTTGGGCCACAGATGGCTCCGTTTTAAGGTCCATTAGTGTACCCATCACATTGATTGAGAAACACTGGACAGGAACATTCTGTGAATTCTGATTGGGCAATTAAAATTGATATCCATAAAATGAAATCAAGCAAAATATTTTCTGAATGTCTTGAAGGAACACAATATGAAACATTTGCAGGCCTTGAAAATGTTCTGAAAATCTATAAATTTCATTAAAATTTTCATTATTGTTTCTTTTTAAAGTTTGTCTTTGTTTCATAGGTTTGTCAAGTTGTCTCTCCATGCTTTCCCGTGTCATGTTGCCGTACTTACTTCTTTCAGAATGAACCTTTCACATGTGTGTATACATTTAATTTTTTTATTAATTTTTTTGTTTTGATATTTTAAAAATTTTTTATTTTTTTACATATAAATGTGTCTTTACGAATTAGTAGCCCGCAATATATCATAAATAGTGTGTCCAATAAACATTTACAAACAAATGTATTGACTGAAACATTAAATATGTATTTTTTTTGATAAATCTAAACTTTAGTATCTGTCTATATTTCTGATATGAGGTATTATGTACACTGTTTACATTATTCAGACTAGTGTCCTCATCTTTGTTGCCATGTTTATCCCAACATTTCGGCCATTGTACACTCCAGCCTTCTTCAGGTGGTTGAAATGTCGAACCCAACCCTTTATTTCACTCACTGGGGTAGACAGTTCTAGTTCCATGTGCCATGTCTAATGGATGTCAGTTATCTCCTGTTAATTCCCAACTGAAAGTTCTCCACTGCCTTAACCCAGTATTGAACTCACACTCTTTGGGTCCTGTCACTGGATCTAACTCAAGGACACATGGCACAGCGGATAAAGGCATTATATATATATATATATATATATATATATATATATATATATATATATGCTGAATGTAGTATGAAACTTTACTGCTACTGGGCTTATGCCTATATCACATTGAAACAGTGGTCAGTACCTAGATGGGTGACAGCTTGAAAATACCAGGTACTGCAAGCTTGGATGTGTGGATACAAATGGCTTATGGCCATATTTTAAAACACCAGTTCTCATATGATCACCTAAATTGAACATCATCAAGCCTGGGAATACCAGGGGCTGTCTGCTTGGATGTGTGGGTGGTGTAATGGATAACAGCTCGGAATAGGGACTCAGCTTTCCAAATTCTAATTCTAGTTGGGTTCATTATTTTTGCTTACGTGCAAATACCCTCAGAATGCGTCTGACTCCACCTCTTCCCCCTCCCAGCTTTGTGTCAATTGCTAGGACTTGTATCATTAAACCATTATCTTGAAAAAATTCTTAAAATCTAAAAATATTTTCTGGCTTTAAATAACCTGCAATGGGTTGATAAGCTGTAAAAAACAAATCAAACTTCATGTTATATTTACTTGTTTGAGATGCATATATCAATTGCAAATCCCGTTACTGATCAGTATCATACAGGCACCACGTACTGCAGCTGCTATAGAAGTGGTGTTTCTTTGGCAAGATAGCCTGATGGAGGTTTCTGATTTTTAGTTACCTTCTCCTAGACTGGTTGCCACCCAAGGCTATAGAACCTAGTCTGCCCTGCTATTTACCCATAGCTGGTGGGAGAAGAAGAGTATTCATGCCTTTCCCAAGGGTATTAGCATGTAAGTGAATATAACGGATCTGACTGGAGTTTGAACTCAGCTCTCTGATTCCGCAATCCAAGCCACTATCCATTACTCCACCACGCCTCCCTCCATGAAATGCATATAACTGTTCACCAAATGTGAAAAAATACATAAGTACAGGATGCAGCAGAAACACCTCCCACACAATGACATTAGCTGGGTGAAGACACCATTGCCACTAATGTCTTACCATTATGCGGGAGGTATGACTGCCGCACAAGTTACTTCTTGTTTGGACAACAAAATTGTTTTCTTTGTTGTTATGTTGTTTTCGTAATATGAAGCCTTGTAAAAAGTATCATTTCAGTCAACACTATTACTTTTCTTGAGCATTAAACATGGCACTTTTATTCTTTGTAAATGAAAAAAAGAATTTTTTTTTAAACAATTTCAGACAATGAAACGCCTCAGGAAGTCAGCACAAAATATTTGAGGTAAGGTTTCTTCCAATTTTTTAAAATTCTGGATGATGAAAAAATAATTGATTCTCTGTTGAAGCTTTAACCCCAGAACACTAACCATCAATTAAAGTTACACCACTACTAATATACTGAGCAAGAGGTTACTCAGTCATAGTTTTGACGATAAACTACATCTGGCAGCAAGGCCTCTGTTCAAGAAATTGGACATTTTGAGGAGTATGGTACATTACATAATTGCTGGTCTTCCCCGGTACACCCAGACTCAGGGTGTTAGCACCTGTTATGGTCCCAGTTATGAGCAAATAATGAATCCCCAAACAAAAATCAAAACACTAGAAAAGTATAAAAATATATTTTTATAGTAAAAATACCAACAATACCTTTTTATAGTAAAATGAAGTAATTATTATTTAATCATGAAATAATGTCATAATCTTGAATTAATTATAAAGTTTGAATTTTCATATTTAGATTTCGGCATTAAATAACCCATAGAGGTGTTAATATGTCGCTAAACAAAAAGCAACTAACAACCAAGCTAGAGGTTACTAAGAACGAAAGAAAATGCAAAAATATTATTGAGCAGAAAGGAAAAGAAAGGAAGAGGATTCAGAACGACTGAAGATGGTGATTAATATTGCATTTTAGCCTTTCAAGATCATAGTTGACAGGAAAGCAAGGAGCCAGAAAAGAGTTCCACAAGGGAGAAGGAAAAGAGAAGAAGCTATTAAAATAGATCTTATTTGCCTTTCTCACTGTACCAGATGTAATAGCAAAATTGTCCAAATCATGTAACAGCAAAATTGTCCTATTGTTAGATTAAGCTTTGAATTGTTTCTGTCTTAGAAATGATTAAAGATATTGTTCTATCCTTAGAGAAGGTTACAAACAGACAAAGGTGGTACTCGAGTGAAAGGAACAACAACACTGGTGTAGATGAAAGAAAGAGAGGTTTATTATAAAAGAGAATACACTACTGAAAGACAGGGAATCGGGTGGCAGGCTAGTAATTCCCGAAGCAAGTGTATTTACCTTACCTCCCCATGTGGCAGGATGTGGCACAAGGCCATTTTTTAAAACCGAGCCCGTAAGCTTGGGCAAAAATTCCCCCGTAGATCCAATATACACAGGGGTCGGATAGCTTTCTACCACCCCAGATGAGACTCTGCCCTTCAGCATAGCCTCATCTGGGTTTCTTTCTGCCCAACGGCAGAGAGTTTGACCAGCACAGCTGGAGATGAATCTCCAACTAATTCCCGAAGCAAGTATATTTAGCTACCCCCACCACGAGGGTTGCATGTGGCACAAGGCCGGGTTTTGCGTGGGTTCTCCCTTTCGAATGCGGATAAACGGGTTCAGGGTCAGTCTACCTCTCCGAACGAGACTCTGCCCTTTGGTGGAGCCTCGTCCAAGTTCCTCTCTGCTCAGAGGCAGAGAGTTCGACTATCCAGTTGGAACAGGTCGCAACTGGTCTCTTAATTCCTGAAGCAAGTCGTCAGGTATATCCTGTGCTTACTATATATATATCTACTGATATAGTCAGTCCACAATGGGCAATAGGGAGAGTGGGACATTTCATTACAATCTTAATATCTTACTGCAATTCTCTGAGGTTTTTATAACACTATTGGACTCTACTATGAGCAATAAGAATGTATAATTACACACGAAGCTTAACAGAAGAATTGTGATGAAATCAATCATCAACAAAAATGACATGTTCATTGTTAATTAATCATAGCTAAGGATCGGAAGCTCATGAAGGATTGAAATACAGTTCAAATATATATATATATATATATATATATCAATTATGTGGTGCGTGTTCAATTTATATAACGTAAATCATTCATACGAAAAACAAATAATGAAGTTAATTATATGGCAAGAATCACTCTCGCAAACAATATTTAATAATAAAATACAATCAACCTCGAATCCGTTAATGAAGGATCATACCATTCATTAACGGATTCGAGGTTGATTGTATTTTATTATTAAATATTGTTTGCGAGAGTGATTCTTGCCATATAATTAACTTCATTATTTGTTTTTCGTATGAATGATTTACGTTATATAAATTGAACACGCACCACATAATTGATATTAAAATAACCGATCCTACATGCGAATTCCTGATAATAACTGTGACATTACTCTATTTATTGAACAATTTAGTTCATGCCACCTTTACTACAAAAAGCCTACTTCTACAGTACAAGAACGCACAATTTTAAAATTTAAAAAAAAAAAAAATTCAACCTCAGCGTCGTGACTGCACGCTCCAAAATTATTCTTACAGTTATCAATATCAAAATTATAAAAAAACACCTCTTTCGGTCTGCACTATCTTTCGATGTCTCATTATTACCTGGATTTAAAAACTTACCTAATTTCCTACCTGATGATGGTCGTATGAAACGATTGAAAGCTAAGCTAGTAGCAAAAATAAGACCTGATAAAACCGGAATTTATAAACAAGGATCATACCATTCATTAATGGATTTGAGGTTGATTGTATTTTATTATTAAATATTGTTTGCGAGAGTGATTCTTGCCATATAATTAACTTCATTATCTGTTTTTTGTATGAATGATTTACGTTATATATATATATATATATTATTCCAGGATCATTTTCCAACTTATGATGATCTTTGCCATTTCTAACCTTCTAACTTTCTGTTCTGGAGTAACAAGGTGTTACTCCTGAACAGAAAGACAGGTTTCACATACAATTTCATTTTCAATTCTTTTTTCACTGCTCAATAGACTGTCATAGCTGAAACTTCTCTCTGAAATGTCTTACGGATTGAGTTGAATCTTTTCTAATTGATCACTTTAACTCTAAATTGAAATGATGCTGTTGTGACCTTCTGATCCAGTTTTCCTCTCTCCTGTTTTTTAAACTTATTCACCATTCTCTTGATGCTTCTTGAAGATGGAAACCAGAGTATGAATGTTGGTACCCTTATTGAAGGCCTGAATTATTTTTTCCTCTCACCATTTCTCAGTTGAGAAAAGAGTGGGTCTGACAACAAAATGATTTTAACCTGTTCTCTTTTTTAGTTGAATAACTCAAAGGGTTTTTCAGTGATTTCTTACAACAAATGATATCAAGATGGCTAAACATCTTATCAGAAAACCTGGAAAAATAAAACTCAATTAGTTTAGTTTTTTTTTAGATATTAACTATTTTGTGGGATGGACAATTTTGCTGTTACATGATTTGGACAATTTTGCTGTTACATGATTTGGACAATTTTGCTGTTACACGATTTGGACAATTTTGCTGTTACTCCCAGTATATAGGCTTTAACCTGTTGAGACTTATCACCCAACCTATATGGCTCTGCATACATTTTCTGGATTATACATTTGATCTTAGCTGTGTCCACTATCAAAATCAACATACCTCAGCTCCACCATTTTGGACACCTTCTCTTTAGACATTGAGATCAGAAGATGGATTGGATGAATTGCCACCTGTTTTCCAGGCTGACCTCAAGAGTCTGGGAGAATGGAAATCTTACTACAAATACCAAAATTGCAGTCTATAGGATATTGTGTCATCAGCGTGCTGCTCTACGGTAGCAGGGCATATAGCATCAACTCCTGACAGGAGTGATATCTCAGAACCTTTCTTCTTTGCTGCCTGAGATGCATTCTGTGCATTAATTAGTTTGACCAGGTTATCAATACTGCAATTCTAACCCATGCCCAGTTCCCCAGCCTATACACTCATCACATTTTATATATTTATACTATTTACATTGTTCAGAATGTTGTCCTCATCTTAACTGTCACATTCACAACATTTCAGTCACTGTACACTCCGACCCTCTTCAGGTTCTATGCTGGCTTGGACATGTACGCCATATGCCAGATAGGATGATCCCGAATGCCCTTCTGTATGGGGAACTGGCCATAAACAAGAGGGCGACCTCATCTTCACTTCAAGGACATCTGCAAAAGAACATCGACGAGTGGGAAGACGTCACCATCAGTCACTCGTGTTGGAGACGCGATTTACACCGAGGGCTGGAATGAGGAGAGGAGAGAAGTGAAGTCTTTGCCACTGGAGAGAAACATGCTCAACAAAAAAGAAAACAAAATGGTAATATCAGGAAAGAGTGTCTTCATGAATTCATGCAATCGAGATTGTCACTCTTGTGTCGGTCTATACAGTCCTAACAAATGTTGCACTGTCATCAGCAGCTGAAGCATATACTTTGCGTGCTGGTCCCTGGTCTCTCAAGAACTAAGGATGCCACATACATATATACATTTGATATTAAAACATCTACTTATACATAGTTAGATATATATATGGTCATCTGCTGTAATATTTTCTAACTGCTAAATACTTTTTAGCACGTTTATTGGGAGAAAATAGAATATTTTTTATATCTGAAGCTGTGATCCTATACACAGATTTGAATCCAAGTGAACAACTTCCATTTCTTTGTTTTGGCCTTAAAGTTTTCCCTTAAAGCTGAACATCTGCTGAAGACAATTCTGCTGATATTTAAGTTTTTTAATTTTTTTTTCTTTTCCTCTCACAGGCAGATTGAAACATTATATTTGGCCTTGATTGATGCTGTCCTGCAAGCCATTCATGTTTTTAAAGAGACAGAGAACTACAAAAAGGTAAAAATCTGACAATCATTTGATATATTTATACTATTTACATTGTTCAGAATGTTGTCGTCATCTTAACTGTCATATTCACAACATTTCAGTCACTGTACACTCTGACCCTCTTCAGGTTCTGTCTATATTTCTAAGATGAAGTATTGTGACTACTTACACTATTACTGTTGTCCTCATCTTTACTGTCTCATTCACGATGTTTCAACTGTTATACGCTCCGGCCTTCCCCATATCCTTTATTTAGTCCACACAGATGGATTGTTCGAATTCCACATTCCATGCTTTTAAATAAAGGGTTTGACTCGAAATAGACGCATGCAATTCCAATACATGTGGATCATAAGAAATATATGAATTGTCGATGCTAAATAAATGAATCTAGTGAACAGACTTTGTCTTTATTAAATGTAGGTATAATATATTGTATTGCAAAATGTGATTCTTGTTGTGGCATCACAGAAAAAAAAGTTTGAAAAATGCTGTTCTAGTTTACCCCAATCTTGAAAATCCAATGATCCTGAATCCTTAAAACCTCAGGGATGGGTGTGGTATAGCAACTTGATAAGAAGACACTAAATTCAAAAGGCAAAATTTTATTCAACTAGGCCTGTGTCCAGTGGGGTCTAATCAAATGTAACTGAAGGTTACTGAGTGTGATAAGCACCTGAAGGCTATTTATACTATTTACATTGTTTGGACTGTTTGTCCTCATCTTTATTGCTACATTCATGAAGTTTCAGCTGTTGCACACCCCAGCCTTCTTCAGGATCTTTCTATATTTCTGTGATGTGGTATTGCAACTATTTACACTATTGTTTGGGCTGTTGTCCTCATCTATATGCACAATGTTTTGGCTGTTGTATGCTCTTGCCTTCTTCAGGTAATATACGTTGGAATTTCAAACCAAGATCTTTATTTAATCCATGGGGTCAATTGATCTAGTTCCACATGCCATGCCTTTTATGAATATATTAGTTTTGGTAACTCAACTCACCAAAAGTTTTTATGTTAACATCCAGGAGAGTAAATATTGTCACTTCTTGCTTTAATATTTTTGACTATGAATCAGAACAGTTATAATAAATTAATTACTAACAGTCTCTTTTCTCGCACTTCTCACTTGTGTAACTATAGTGAAGAAAATGGTGACTTACCTTGTCAAACCAAGCGACAGTGCATCGCTTGTATTCTACAAAAGAAAAAAAAATTACTTACCAAAAAAAAGGGCACGTATTCTGCATGACATGCTGAAGACAGAATATTTAGTTGAAAAACAAGTCCGTCGCAGGAGTCTCTATAAAAGTACTTTGATATGCAAAATACTTGGCATCCTCTCCCAGCTGTCGATGAATGGAAAAACTGCTTGGCCGATAAAAGCAGTTGGTGTTCTCGAATCTAAGAGGGAAAAAACTGATGTATTTTGGCTACCACGTTCGTCGAAGAGTGAGTTATTTTTCTGACTGGTGACATGCATTTGGATTTGTGAAATAGTCCCTGCGAATCAATTTTTCGGCATTTCTTTCTGCCCCCCGATATTCGAGTCGGAACTTACAGTGATTTGTTCTCTGCATTGTGGAAATAATCTGCGACAAACATTTCCTTTGCTTTCAGAATGCGTACAGGAACTCTCTTCTGTCTTGTTACTTTCCAGTCAAGTTTGATCTTCAAAAATTGAAATGCAATGTCAGTTATTTTCTTCTGCCATTGAATTTCTGTCCTTTTATTCTTCTTACTCTTTAACGATGTTTTCTTTTTCTTATATTCTTTCACACTCAGTAACCCCCTACACATGGCCGATACCAGAATCTATGACATGCCCCACCCCACACCAAATGTATGATACGAGCCCCCCCCCCACTCTACATCATCTCAATTATCATAAAGTAGTATTCATATAAAATACAAATTTTATTATAACCTAATTATGTATAAAAATGGATCATATGCAATATAGGTAAACAATTCAATTAGAAAAATTCAAAATAAATCCAATGTATCTAAATACAAATTAGAGACCTGTCATAATGGATGATTCCATCTTAAATAAATCAACAATGTTCTGCCGTAATTTTTAACATAAACTTGAGATTTTTGTGTTTTAAAAAATTGAATAATTTTAACACATTCAACAGTATCGATAAAAAAAATAGTGAATTTTATATCGTGTTTTTTCGAGACTTTACATGAGCGAAACAAATTCATGGCTTTGGACAAAAAAGAACCCAGAATGACGTCAAAATCCGCGAATATCTTTCATCCTGTAATAATAGTCAGTTGTACTTACTTTCACTTGTAATGTATATAAAGGTAGGTAGAAAAAAAGACTACATCTCAATTTTCATAAGGTCATATTCATATAAAATACAAATTTTATTGTAACCTAATTATGTACAGTAATGGATCATATGCAATATAGGTGAACAATTCAAATAGAAAAATTGAGAATAAATCCAATGTATCTAAATACAAATTAGAGACCTGTCATATTAGATCAGTCTATCTTAAAGAAATTGACAAAATCTTTAACATCAACTTGAGAGTTTAAAGAGTAAATAAAATAAAGAGTTAATACAAATTCTCTTTTCTGTTAAATGTTTTTATGGTTTTTGTTTTATTTTCAGGCTGAAGAGAAAGCAAGAGAGATTCTCCAAGAAAATAAAACCTCCTTGAATGATGAAAATTTAAAAAAGCATCTGGACCGCAGGTTTGTGTACAAGATCCCTTAGATAATTTTGTGAGGAGACATTATCATTCTAGCAGATGTGCATTGATCTCACTTCTTTTGTTTCATCCATAATGTTTCAACCAGTCTCTTCTATGGTCATCTTCAGCAATACAAAGATCCTTTCCATGCTTCTGAGAAGCGTCATTATCATTCCCAGATCTCTTTTCAGATCTGAACTCATTCTTTGTGGTTTACATTTTTTCCTCAAATTTCTGAACAATCCATTCTCTGGCTTTTTCTACCTTACAATGTGTGTGTAAAAAAATAAAAGTTATGTTACAATCGTAGATATTCGTATAGTACAGCCATCAATGGCTGATGAACAGTTTTGTCTCTCACTCACAAGATATGTGTCAATGCTTGGTATGGTTCTCAGCCACCTCCCAATAAGGCTATATACCAGGATTGTCATAAATTATCCCCATTCCCTTCATATTCCGTTAGTAAGACGGAGGTTCCATTCGGACATTTTTTCACCAGAACTCCTACTTCATGGAACAGACACTCAAGTCAAGAGTCAACCATTATTTTTCTTACATAGCCTCATAATCTGTATTTGTTACCTCCTCCTATGTTCATACATCAACCTCATTCAATAACCCTGTGTCTCACAAGAAGTAGTATGCACTCAACTGCCTCATGGGTAATAGTTGTAGCTATTTATAGACTTTGTGACTTCATATGTAAATGAGTCACCTCATCTCCCTGTACCGAAGAGTTTTTATCCCCTTATTTATCCCCTGGTACTTCTTCTGGGAGATTTTGACTCCTCACTATCTTCCTTGTGTCTACATATGGAAGATTATATGGTCTTTTTTCTTTTGTCATAGGAGAGTGTTCCTCCACTTATTGTTCATCTTCAGAGTCTATATTACTTTCGATTTCACTGTCGAGTTTGTCTTGCCCTGACATGACACTTTCACCTTCATTACTTTCAGGCTCACGATGCATTTCTTCATCGCTGCCGTGTTGCAGTCTAACTTGGTCTGCATGCACTAATATCCCAATTTCATCGTTTTCTGTTATCATAGCGTTCTCTCCATTTTGCATTATGAATCTTGCCTCTTGTAGATTAGATTCACTATTCTTTTTATACAATAGCTTTTCTTTAGTAGCATAGATCAAACTCCTCTACTTTGAGGAACAGCATTTATTTTTCTGTATCAAGAAGTTCTCTAGATCAACAAAACCACAGCCTGCTACAATGACCCAAGCTATATTTCAATAACCTCATTCTAGCAGGTACGCAATGATAAATCAGGGGTTGGCAACCTTTTGGAATAAAAGGGCCAGAAAGCTATGCAGTGTCTTGGAGGAAGGCCATGATATCAAATTTACTATAATAATTTGTCTCAACCCCTGACAGGTACATCCAGAAGACTGCCTTGGTCTGGTGGTTTAAAGAAAAAACAACAAAGATAATTTTATATCATTTAAATAAGGTTCCTTATTCTACTGCAAGAATAACAGGATAACAACTAACACAATCAACAAAAAATGCAAGTTTAAAATGGCAAATTATTTAATGAGACACTTGTTTCTGCTTATAGTTCGATAACTTCTCCACATCAGGTGAAATATTGTCGTCCAACAGGAGCAAAACATTATCCAGGTGGTCATCACCCAGCCTTGTTTGAAAAACGATTTTAGTATATTTCATTTTAAAAAAAGTTGTTCACAAGCATATGTACTTCCAAATACTGATACCATTCAATAGGCTTATATATTTTCCGCTTGGCAAAACATATTTCTTGTAGAAATCAGCAGTGGATTCGCAATAACATTTTGATTTTAGAAATTAACCACATTGTAAGTTGATGAATTCCACCTGACATGTGTCTGCCATTTGCTCCACAAATTAATAAAATAATTTGTGTCCAGCTGTTAAAGTTGGCGAGCTGAGCAAAAATCCTTCAGGGGTCGGATGTGGCCCCGGGCCGAGGGTTGCTGACCTCTGGTTTAAGAGGATTAGTTAATTTTGGATATTTAAATGAAAGTGCATTATGTTTTCTGCAAAGGTAACAGCTGAAAATATTAAAAACTACAATATTCTATCTGGCCTTAGGATCCCAAAACCCTGAGAGCTTCAGTTTATTAAGGGTACTAGAAATTCGTACAGGCTTGTATTTTTCATATGTATCCATTATTATTAGTCTTGTTAAATCATGTTTTGGATACAACCGTACTGGTTAAATAATATCAAGCTGATAGATTTTAGTCTTAGCTATTCTTCCACTAGAACGAATGAGAGTATTTTCATCTAAAAACAGACTTAAATCTGTTATTAATTTAGGGATTTAGGTTCAGTTTAAGGATTTGGTACATATTGATTTTCTGTACAAAAAGATTCGTTTGGCATCAATTTCAGCAGATACATCATAGATTCTTGCTCAGGATCTGGGTCAGAATGTTTTCACTTATTAGTGAATTAATTAAATAATTTGTGTCCAGCTGTTAAAGTTTGTGGGCCAGACAAAAATTCCTATTTACAGATTCTTGATAAAATCCAAAGAAGAATCTATCTTCCATATTTATAAGTCTAGCATTCATCCTTGCTTTGAATATTGCTGGCACATCTGGTCTGGTGCTTCTGCTATATATTTAGAGATTCTTGATAAAATCCAAAGAAGAATCTATCTTCCATATTTATAAGTCTACCATTCATCCTTGCTTTGAATATTGCTGCCATATCTGGTCTGGTGCTTCTGCTATATATTTAGAGATTCTTGATAAAATCCAAAGAAGAATCTATCTTCCATATTTATAAGTCTACCATTCATCCTTGCTTTGGATATTGCTGCCACATCTGGTCTTGTGCTTCTGCTATATATTTAGAGATTCTTGATAAAATCCAAAGAAGAATCTATCTTACATATTTATAAGTCTACTATTCATCCTTGCTTTGAATATTGCTGTCACATCTGGTCTGGTGCTTCTGCTATATATTTAGAGATTCTTGATAAAATCCAAAGAAGAATCTATCTTCCATATTTATAAGTCTACCATTCATCCTTGCTTTGAATATTGCTGTCACATCTGGTCTGGTGCTTCTGCTATATATTTAGAGATTCTTGATAAAATCCAAAGAAGAATCTATCTTCCATATTTATAAGTCTACCATTCATCCTTGCTTTGAATATTGCTGCCATGTCTGGTATGGTGCTTCTGCTATATATTTAGAGATTCTTGATAAAATCCAAAGAAGAATCTATCTTCCATATTTATAAGTCTACCATTCATCCTTGCTTTGGATATTGCTGCCACATCTGGTCTTGTGCTTCTGCTATATATTTAGAGATTCTTGATAAAATCCAAAGAAGAATCTATCTTACATATTTATAAGTCTACTATTCATCCTTGCTTTGAATATTGCTGTCACATCTGGTCTGGTGCTTCTGCTATATATTTAGAGATTCTTGATAAAATCCAAAGAAGAATCTATCTTCCATATTTATAAGTCTACCATTCATCCTTGCTTTGAATATTGCTGTCACATCTGGTCTGGTGCTTCTGCTATATATTTAGAGATTCTTGATAAAATCCAAAGAAGAATCTATCTTCCATATTTATAAGTCTACCATTCATCCTTGCTTTGAATATTGCTGTCACATCTGGTCTGGTGCTTCTGCTATATATTTAGAGATTCTTGATAAAACCCAAAGAAGAATCTATCTTCCATATTTATAAGTCTACCATTCATCCTTGCTTTGAATATTGCTGCCACATCTGGTCTGGTGCTTCTGCTATATATTTAGAGATTCTTGATAAAATCCAAAGAAGAATCTATCTTCCATATTTATAAGTCTACCATTCATCCTTGCTTTGAATATTGCTGCCACATCTGGTCTGGTGCTTCTGATATATATTTAGAGATTCTTGATAAAATCCAAAGAAGAATCTATCTTCCATATTTATAAGTCTACCATTCATCCTTGCTTTGAATATTGCTGTCACATCTGGTCTGGTGCTTCTGCTATATATTTAGAGATTCTTGATAAAATCCAAAGAAGAATCTATCTTCCATATTTATAAGTCTACCATTCATCCTTGCTTTGAATATTGCTGTCACATCTGGTTTGGTGCTTCTGCTATATATTTAGAGATTCTTGATAAAATTCAAAGAAGAATCTATCTTCCATATTTATAAGTCTACCATTCATCCTTGCTTTGAATATTGCTGTCACATCTGGTCTGGTGCTTCTGCTATATATTTAGAGATTCTTGATAAAATCCAAAGAAGAATCTATCTTCCATATTTATAAGTCTACCATTCATCCTTGCTTTGAATATTGCTGTCACATCTGGTCTGGTGCTTCTGCTATATATTTAGAGATTCTTGATAAAATCCAAAGAAGAATCTATCTTCCATATTTATAAATCTACCATTCATCCTTGCTTTGAATATTGCTGTCACATCTGGTCTGGTGCTTCTGCTATATATTTAGAGATTCTTGATAAAATCCAAAGAAGAATCTATCTTCCATATTTATAAGTCTACCATTCATCCTTGCTTTGAATATTGCTGTCACATCTGGTCTGGTGCTTCTGCTATATATTTAGAGATTCTTGATAAAATTCAAGGAAGAATCTATCTTCCATATTTATAAGTCTACCATTCATCCTTGCTTTGAATATTGCTGTCACATCTGGTCTGGTGCTTCTGCTATATATTTAGAGATTCTTGATAAAATCCAAAGAAGAATCTATCTTACATATTTATAAGTCTACCATTCATCCTTGCTTTGAATATTGCTGCCACATCTGGTCTGGTGCTCCTGCTATATATTTAGAGATTCTTGATAAAATCCAAAGAAGAATCTATCTTCCATATTTATAAGTCTACCATTCATCCTTGCTTTGAATATTGCTGCCACATCTGGTCTGGTGCTTCTGCTATATATTTAGAGATTCTGGATAAAATCCAAAGAAGAATCTATCTTACATATTTATAAGTCTACCATTCATCCTTGCTTTGAATATTGCTGCCACATCTGGTCTGGTGCTCCTGCTATATATTTAGAGATTCTTGATAAAATCCAAAGAAGAATCTATCTTCCATATTTATAAGTCTACCATTCATCCTTGCTTTGAATATTGCTGTCACATCTGGTTTGGTGCTTCTGCTATATATTTAGAGATTCTTGATAAAATTCAAAGAAGAATCTATCTTCCATATTTATAAGTCTACCATTCATCCTTGCTTTGAATATTGCTGTCACATCTGGTCTGGTGCTTCTGCTATATATTTAGAGATTCTTGATAAAATCCAAAGAAGAATCTATCTTCCATATTTATAAGTCTACCATTCATCCTTGCTTTGAATATTGCTGTCACATCTGGTCTGGTGCTTCTGCTATATATTTAGAGATTCTTGATAAAATCCAAAGAAGAATCTATCTTCCATATTTATAAGTCTACCATTCATCCTTGCTTTGAATATTGCTGTCACATCTGGTCTGGTGCTTCTGCTATATATTTAGAGATTCTTGATAAAACCCAAAGAAGAATCTATCTTCCATATTTATAAATCTACCATTCATCCTTGCTTTGAATATTGCTGCCACATCTGGTCTGGTGCTCCTGCTATATATTTAGAGATTCTTGATAAAATCCAAAGAAGAATCTATCTTCCATATTTATAAGTCTACCATTCATCCTTGCTTTGAATATTGCTGCCACATCTGGTCTGGTGCTTCTGCTATATATTTAGAGATTCTTGATAAAATTCAAAGAAGAATCTATCTTCCATATTTATAAGTCTACCATTCATCCTTGCTTTGAATATTGCTGTCACATCTGGTCTGGTGCTTCTGCTATATATTTAGAGATTCTTGATAAAATCCAAAGAAGAATCTATCTTCCATATTTATAAGTCTACCATTCATCCTTGCTTTGAATATTGCTGTCACATCTGGTCTGGTGCTTCTGCTATATATTTAGAGATTCTTGATAAAATCCAAAGAAGAATCTATCTTCCATATTTATAAGTCTACCATTCATCCTTGCTTTGAATATTGCTGTCACATCTGGTCTGGTGCTTCTGCTATATATTTAGAGATTCTTGATAAAACCCAAAGAAGAATCTATCTTCCATATTTATAAGTCTACCATTCATCCTTGCTTTGAATATTGCTGCCACATCTGGTCTGGTGCTCCTGCTATATATTTAGAGATTCTTGATATTATCCAAAGAAGAATCTATCTTCCATATTTATAAGTCTACCATTCATCCTTGCTTTGAATATTGCTGCCACATCTGGTCTGGTGCTTCTGCTATATATTTAGAGATTCTTGATAAAATCCAAAGAAGAATCTATCTTCCATATATATAAGTATACCATTCATCCTTGCTTTGAATATTGCTGTCACATCTGGTCTGGTGCTTCTGCTATATATTTAGAGATTCTTGATAAAATTCAAAGAAGAATCTATCTTCCATATTTATAAGTCTACCATTCATCCTTGCTTTGAATATTGCTGTCACATCTGGTCTGGTGCTTCTGCTATATATTTAGAGATTCTTGATAAAATCCAAAGAAGAATCTATCTTCCATATTTATAAGTCTACCATTCATCCTTGCTTTGAATATTGCTGTCACATCTGGTTTGGTGCTTCTGCTATATATTTAGAGATTCTTGATAAAATTCAAAGAAGAATCTATCTTCCATATTTATAAGTCTACCATTCATCCTTGCTTTGAATATTGCTGCCACATCTGGTCTGGTGCTTCTGCTATATATTTAGAGATTCTTGATAAAATCCAAAGAAGAATCTATCTTACATATTTATAAGTCTACCATTCATCCTTGCTTTGAATATTGCTGCCACATCTGGTCTGGTGCTCCTGCTATATATTTAGAGATTCTTTATAAAATCCAAAGAAGAATCTATCTTCCATATTTATAAGTCTACCATTCATCCTTGCTTTGAATATTGCTGCCACATCTGGTCTGGTGCTTCTGCTATATATTTAGAGATTCTTGATAAAATTCAAAGAAGAATCTATCTTCCATATTTATAAGTCTACCATTCATCCTTGCTTTGAATATTGCTGTCACATCTGGTCTGGTGCTTCTGCTATATATTTAGAGATTCTTGATAAAATCCAAAGAAGAATCTATCTTACATATTTATAAGTCTACCATTCATCCTTGCTTTGAATATTGCTGTCACATCTGGTCTGGTGCTTCTGCTATATATTTAGAGATTCTTGATAAAATCCAAAGAAGAATCTATCTTCCATATTTATAAGTCTACCATTCATCCTTGCTTTGAATATTGCTGTCACATCTGGTCTGGTGCTTCTGCTATATATTTAGAGATTCTTGATAAAACCCAAAGAAGAATCTATCTTCCATATTTATAAGTCTACCATTCATCCTTGCTTTGAATATTGCTGCCACATCTGGTCTGGTGCTCCTGCTATATATTTAGAGATTCTTGATATTATCCAAAGAAGAATCTATCTTCCATATTTATAAGTCTACCATTCATCCTTGCTTTGAATATTGCTGCCACATCTGGTCTGGTGCTTCTGCTATATATTTAGAGATTCTTGATAAAATCCAAAGAAGAATCTATCTTCCATATTTATAAGTCTACCATTCATCCTTGCTTTGAATATTGCTGTCACATCTGGTCTGGTGCTTCTGCTATATATTTAGAGATTCTTGATAAAATTCAAAGAAGAATCTATCTTCCATATTTATAAGTCTACCATTCATCCTTGCTTTGAATATTGCTGTCACATCTGGTCTGGTGCTTCTGCTATATATTTAGAGATTCTTGATAAAATCCAAAGAAGAATCTATCTTCCATATTTATAAGTCTACCATTCATCCTTGCTTTGAATATTGCTGTCACATCTGGTTTGGTGCTTCTGCTATATATTTAGAGATTCTTGATAAAATTCAAAGAAGAATCTATCTTCCATATTTATAAGTCTACCATTCATCCTTGCTTTGAATATTGCTGCCACATCTGGTCTGGTGCTTCTGCTATATATTTAGAGATTCTTGATAAAATCCAAAGAAGAATCTATCTTACATATTTATAAGTCTACCATTCATCCTTGCTTTGAATATTGCTGCCACATCTGGTCTGGTGCTCCTGCTATATATTTAGAGATTCTTGATAAAATCCAAAGAAGAATCTATCTTACATATTTATAAGTCTACCATTCATCCTTGCTTTGAATATTGCTGCCACATCTGGTCTGGTGCTCCTGCTATATATTTAGAGATTCTTGATAAAATCCAAAGAAGAATATATCTTCCATATTTATAGATCTACCATTCATCCTTGCTTTGAATATTGCTGCCACATCTGGTCTGGTGCTTCTGCTATATATTTAGAGATTCTTGATAAAATCCAAAGAAGAATCTATCTTCCATATTTATAAGTCTACCATTCATCCTTGCTTTGAATATTGCTGTCACATCTGGTCTGGTGCTTCTGCTATATATTTAGAGATTCTTGATAAAATCCAAAGAAGAATCTATCTTCCATATTTATAAGTCTACCATTCATCCTTGCTTTGAATATTGCTGTCACATCTGGTCTGGTGCTTCTGCTATATATTTAGAGATTCTTGATAAAATCCAAAGAAGAATCTATCTTCCATATTTATAAGTCTACCATTCATCCTTGCTTTGAATATTGCTGTCACATCTGGTTTGGTGCTTCTGCTATATATTTAGAGATTCTTGATAAAATTCAAAGAAGAATCTATCTTCCATATTTATAAGTCTACCATTCATCCTTGCTTTGAATATTGCTGTCACATCTGGTCTGGTGCTTCTGCTATATATTTAGAGATTCTTGATAAAATCCAAAGAAGAATCTATCTTCCATATTTATAAGTCTACCATTCATCCTTGCTTTGAATATTGCTGTCACATCTGGTCTGGTGCTTCTGCTATATATTTAGAGATTCTTGATAAAATCCAAAGAAGAATCTATCTTCCATATTTATAAATCTACCATTCATCCTTGCTTTGAATATTGCTGTCACATCTGGTCTGGTGCTTCTGCTATATATTTAGAGATTCTTGATAAAATCCAAAGAAGAATCTATCTTCCATATTTATAAGTCTACCATTCATCCTTGCTTTGAATATTGCTGTCACATCTGGTCTGGTGCTTCTGCTATATATTTAGAGATTCTTGATAAAATTCAAAGAAGAATCTATCTTCCATATTTATAAGTCTACCATTCATCCTTGCTTTGAATATTGCTGTCACATCTGGTCTGGTGCTTCTGCTATATATTTAGAGATTCTGGATAAAATCCAAAGAAGAATCTATCTTACATATTTATAAGTCTACCATTCATCCTTGCTTTGAATATTGCTGCCACATCTGGTCTGGTGCTCCTGCTATATATTTAGAGATTCTTGATAAAATCCAAAGAAGAATCTATCTTCCATATTTATAAGTCTACCATTCATCCTTGCTTTGAATATTGCTGTCACATCTGGTTTGGTGCTTCTGCTATATATTTAGAGATTCTTGATAAAATTCAAAGAAGAATCTATCTTCCATATTTATAAGTCTACCATTCATCCTTGCTTTGAATATTGCTGTCACATCTGGTCTGGTGCTTCTGCTATATATTTAGAGATTCTTGATAAAATCCAAAGAAGAATCTATCTTCCATATTTATAAGTCTACCATTCATCCTTGCTTTGAATATTGCTGTCACATCTGGTCTGGTGCTTCTGCTATATATTTAGAGATTCTTGATAAAATCCAAAGAAGAATCTATCTTCCATATTTATAAGTCTACCATTCATCCTTGCTTTGAATATTGCTGTCACATCTGGTCTGGTGCTTCTGCTATATATTTAGAGATTCTTGATAAAACCCAAAGAAGAATCTATCTTCCATATTTATAAGTCTACCATTCATCCTTGCTTTGAATATTGCTGCCACATCTGGTCTGGTGCTCCTGCTATATATTTAGAGATTCTTGATAAAATCCAAAGAAGAATCTATCTTCCATATTTATAAGTCTACCATTCATCCTTGCTTTGAATATTGCTGCCACATCTGGTCTGGTGCTTCTGCTATATATTTAGAGATTCTTGATAAAATTCAAAGAAGAATCTATCTTCCATATTTATAAGTCTACCATTCATCCTTGCTTTGAATATTGCTGTCACATCTGGTCTGGTGCTTCTGCTATATATTTAGAGATTCTTGATA
The DNA here is from genome assembly GCA_964036315.1 of Acanthosepion esculentum. Taxonomy (NCBI): domain Eukaryota; kingdom Metazoa; phylum Mollusca; class Cephalopoda; order Sepiida; family Sepiidae; genus Acanthosepion; species Acanthosepion esculentum. The sequence continues at coordinate 87,809,850 of OZ038509.1, forward strand.
AAATCCAAAGAAGAATCTATCTTCCATATTTATAAGTCTACCATTCATCCTTGCTTTGAATATTGCTGTCACATCTGGTCTGGTGCTTCTGCTATATATTTAGAGATTCTTGATAAAATCCAAAGAAGAATCTATCTTCCATATTTATAAGTCTACCATTCATCCTTGCTTTGAATATTGCTGCCACATCTGGTCTGGTGCTCCTGCTATATATTTAGAGATTCTTGATAAAATCCAAAGAAGAATCTATCTTACATATTTATAAGTCTACCATTCATCCTTGCTTTGAATATTGCTGCCACATCTGGTCTGGTGCTTCTGCTATATATTTAGAGATTCTTGATAAAATCCAAAGAAGAATCTATCTTACATATTTATAAGTCTACCATTCATCCTTGCTTTGAATATTGCTGCCATATCTGGTCTGGTGCTTCTGCTATATATTTAGAGATTCTTGATAAAATCCAAAGAAGAATCTATCTTCCATATTTATAAGTCTACCATTCATACTTGCTTTGAATATTGCTGCCACATCTGGTCTGGTGCTCCTGCTATATATTTAGAGTTTCTTGATAAAATCCAAAAAAGAATCTGCAATGTTATTGATCCTGACTTGGCATCTCATCTTCAGTCACCTTTCCGCTGCTATAATGTAGCTTCTCTGTACCTTTTTTATAAATACTTTTATGGTAATTGTTCTGATGAACTTTCCTCTATGTTACCTAGACTTTATTAAGTTTAAGTGATAGGCAGCAAGGCTCACCAATTTACAATTGAAATGGCTGGATGTAACTGTAAGTTCTACAGTAACAGTTTCTTCTTTTGCACTTCTCACTTGTGGGACTCTCTTCTGGCGTCTTGCTTCCTAGTCAAAAGTTTTTCAAAAATTTAAATGCAATGTCAATTGTTATCTTCTGTCTTCTTAATTCTTGTTCTTTTATTGTCCTCTCTCCTTAATAGTAGCTTTTCTCATATTCTCTAACACTCAGTAACCCCTTGCGTCCTAGTGGCTTTATTGCCTTTGATCTTCAAAAATTGAAATGCAATGTCAATCATTATCATGTCTCTTCTTAATTCTTGTTCTTTTATTGTCCTCTCTCCTTAATAGTAGTTTTTCTCATATTCTTTAACACTCAGTAACCCCTTGCATCTTAGTGGCTGTATTGCCTTTGATCTTCAAAAATTCAAATGCAATGTCAATCGTTATCTTCTGTCTTCTTAATTCTTATTCTTTTATTGTTCTCTCTCCTTAATATTTTCTAATATTCAGTAATTCCTTGTGTCTTAGTGGCTTTATTGCCTTGGTGAAATGATAAAAAGCAAATGTAAGAAAAACCCTCATCACATCAAAATCCTCATTCATCTGACTTAGGCACCAAGCCAACAAATTGATATCTGCCAGTTCTTTCAATTTTCTCACTCTCCAGCAGTATTATCTGGCCTTCACTGACATGAAAGTAATATATGTCTCACTCTCTCTCCAAATATGGCTTGCACGTTTAGATTCTTTTTATCCCTTCTTCGGAAACAGCTTTCATATTTTCTTACAGTTTGCTGGATGTGTTGATAGCATCTCAGAATGAGAAATTTAAGATCCAAGTTCGAATTTCAGTTGGATTTGTTACATTACACTTACATGCAAATACCTTTGAGAAAGGTATAAATCTAACCTTCACAGTATCAGTTAAATAGAACTTAGGTGGGAGAGTCTAATAACTATAGAATAGGTGTGTTTCACCATAACACAGCTTCAAATAACACACAAAGGATTGATAAGCCATAAAAATCAAATCAATCAATCTTACCGTTTGTCTTTAAAGGTACTGAATTACATTCATGGGATTTAATAAATACAAACTTTATTCTTAAAAATATAAAAGACAAAATATTTGTTGATGTGATGGCATTTAAAACATACTTTTTCATGGCATGTAAGGCCAATTTTTATGGCATTTATAATCCACACTTTTTATCCTATATATACTATTATATTTTTATACTATTTTATGGCATATAAGATCCTCTTTTTTTGACAGTATTTGTGACCTACTTTATTGATGGGTTCTCCTCTTCAGTGGAATCACTTTTTTTGGCTTTTAGGATTCATATTTTTTATGCTATTTAAAACCCACTTTTTGCAAGGGATCCAAGAAGCTCTTGCTAGATGACATTTAGGACTCACTGTATTGCTGGTAATTAAGACCAACTTTTTCTGATATTTAAGTGCTCTTTGATCCATTATTTGTTGATATGCTCGAGAAAGGCATGAATCCATCCTTCTTTCCCTCAGTGATGGTTTAAATAGCTCAATAGACTTGAGTGTTAGCCATTCTAGGAGGACAACTAATTTCATGATCTTATCAAAAATGCCATATAAATTCCTGATTTTAGCAAAGATACCATATAAATTCATGATCTTAGCAAAGATGCTGTATAATTTCATGATCTTATGAAAAATGCTGTATAAATTCATGATCTGAGTAAAGATGCCATATAAATTCAAGTCTTATCAAAAATGACGTATAAATTCATGATCTTATCAAAGATGCTGTATAAATTCTTGACCTTATCAAAATACTAAGGAAGATAGCAGGATAGCAGGTGCTAAGTGTCTATATAATGAAAGGAAATATATTTACGCATTACATTTGAAATCTGCTACTAAATGTTTTTCAGTATATTTTATCCTTTTCTTTTTTATATCCAGGGACAACATTTTATTTGTCTTGGAGAGCATGTCCACTTCAAAGTAAGTAACCTAATTTCTATTTGATTGCTTTTTTTCACTTGCAGATTCTTTCATTTTGGTTTGTTCAATTTGCATCTTCTTCATCTCATCTTGAGAACTGTTTCGGACGATCAATTTAACATGGCAGATGCTTTTATTGATTGACTAAAGATATGCATCAGAAACAATTTTGTCATTGAAGTGCATTACAAATGATTTCACTATTAATTACATTACAATGAATTTAAATATAAAAATCCATGAGGACTGGTCTTTAATTTTGTTATGAAAATGCATTGGCCAATGATTTTTACTCTGAAAATGCATTGGAAATGATTTTTACTATGAAAATGCATTGGAAATGATTTTTACTATGAAAATGCATTGGAAATGATTTTTACTATGAAAATGCATTGGAAATGATTTTTAATTTTAAAAATCTATTGGCCAATGATTTTTACTATGAAAATGCACTGGAAATCATTTTTACTATGAAAATGCATTGGAAATGATTTTTACTATGAAAATGCATTGGAAATGATTTTTAATTTTAAAAATCTATTGGCCAATGATTTTTACTATGAAAATGCACTGGAAATCATTTTTACTATGAAAATGCATTGGCCAATGATTTTTACTATGAAAATGCATTGGAAATGATTTTTACTATGAAAATGCATTGGAAATGATTTTTAATTTTAAAAATCTATTGGCCAATGATTTTTACTATGAAAATGCACTGGAAATCATTTTTACTATGAAAATGCATTGGCCAATGATTTTTACTATGAAAATGCATTGGAAATGATTTTTACTATGAAAATGCACTGGCCAATGATTTTTACTATGAAAATGCATTGGAAATGATTTTTACTATGAAAATGCATTGGCCAATGATTTTTACTATGAAAATGCACTGGAAATGATTTTTTTCTGTCACATATGATCTGGAAGTCCTGCTCTTTATCTAGATCTCCTTGATAAAATTCAAAAAAGAATCAACAATATTATTGTTCCTGATCTGGTATCTCAGTTTAAACCACTTTCTCACTACAGTAATGTTGCTCCCTATGCCTTTTCTATAAATACTTTTATGGTAATTGTTCAAATGAGCTCTTTGCTATGCTACATAGAGTTTTTGAATTTAAGCGCAGTACTAGACTGGCATGAAGATCTCATCAATTTACAGTTGCGTTGTCTAGATGTAACCATAAATTCTATGCTAACAATTTCTTTTCTCGCACTTCTCACTTGTGGAACACCCTTCCAGCTCCATACTTTCCAGCCAACTTTAATCTTCAATAATTTAAATGAAATGTCAATCATTATCTATTTTCTTCCTGATTACTCTTCTTTTGTTCTCACTCCTTAATAATGTTTTTGTTTCTAATTCTTCCATACACTTGTGTTTTAGTGGCTTTACTGCCTTGCTTGGGGTGAACTTGATTATTAAAAAAAAACAAAAAACTTTTCTTTTTGCAGGCACCTTTCATTAATCGCAATGTCTCTTTGGATTTCAGCATGATACTTTTTGTCTTTTGTTAAAACACTTTCCAGATTTATAAATTGTTTCATTTTGGTATCTCCAATTTGCAATTTGCATGTTGAGCTAATCTTTCTGCTAACAACCATGCATTTTGTCTTCTTGCAATTGATGTTTAGTCCTTCCTTCTTGCTTTCCTTTTCTATTTCCTGTAGCAGTTGTTACAGTTTCCTTTCTATAGTGTATGCTATTGATACCCTCAGGGGCATCACAGAACAATTATCTTTTTTGCTGATAAATGCTGAACTCTATTCAGATTTATTTCTCTTTTTGACAGGACAAAGTTAAACAAACTGAGCTCAGGCTCGGATATAAAAAAGATACAAATGTCTATATGGGACATCCCTTGTAAGGAAAGAAAATATAATTCCACATATGGTTCCCTTGCTTTTGGGGAGACATTTGTTCTTTCTTCCATCAAAACAGAAGATACCAATGGTAAATTTTATTTCAAGACTTTCTACCTGATTATATTCAGAATTATTCAATCTTTGAAGAACTTAACAAAAACGAAAAAAAAAAATAAACATTTTTTTTTCATTTAAACTATTTACAATATTCAGACTGTTGTCGTCATCTTTGTTGCCATATTCACAACGTTTCAACTGTTTTACACTCCAGTTTTCTTTAAGTAGTTGGAATTTCGAACTGAACCTTTTTTTCATCCACCAGGGTAGATTGTTCTAGTTCCACGTGCCATGCTTCATTGTGGATATGGCAACAAAGATGAGGACAACAGTCCAAACAATATAAATAACGTAAATAGTTACAATACCATATCTCAGAAATATAGACAGACCCTGAAGAAGACCGGAGTGTACAACAGCTGAAACGTTGTGAATGTAGTAATAAAGATGACAACAACAGTCTAAACAATGTAAATTGTGTAAATTATTACAATACCTGATCTCAAAAATATAAACATAACATTTTCTTCATTTAATGTAGGAAAAGTTTAAAAGGTGTGTTTGAAGGTAGTTAAAATAATAGTGGAGTCAAGGAAAAGATGTCCTTTTTGACTCACTGTGGTTTTCTTTGTGGCATGACAGTTAAAGATTGCCTGACTTTTTCTTTTATGTGTCATTTTGGTCCCAGATTTTCTACTGACAAGAATTTGAGCAACTTTATCAAATCAATTTCTCAGTCTTCTGCTAAGAAAGTTGGTGTACTCTGTCGGGTCAGACAATTTTTCTTGTCAAAATCCATATTGCACATTTAGAAATCTACCCTTCATCATTAAATATTACTGCCATATTTGTCTGGTGTTTTTTAAGGGCATATCTTTTCATAAAAAATTAAACTGGTTTTAGTCTGATTGGTAATTCTTTCTAAATCATTCAAAACCTATTCACAATCAAGTGTCATTGATAAATAAATGGTTCACTATTAGAGGAAAAAATATTCCATTAAATTTTTATGCAAAAATCTTTTTATGAAATCAGTTCAGACATTGATGCAATAAAAACAGAAGTTTATTAGATTCAATTAGATTTCAATAATTACTGTATTTCCCCATGTATAATGCACATTGTTTTCTAAATAATAAGTAAAATTAGGGGTGCGTATTATGCACAGTTACAAAAAAATCTTTAAAAAATTGCCAAATTGCCATTTCAGTTGCAAAATGACTACTCACCTCAAACATACAACAATTTGACACTAACATTCGTCGATTGTGACCCCATAAGGATGTCAAATACAATCCTATGTACCTAAAATACTTACAAATGTAAAATAAAATAAGAATTATCATAAAACTAAATTAGAATAATATTATTCTATGTTTAAAACCATTTTTTTTAATAAGAGTTGGAAACGCTGGCTGTCATGAAATTGGAGAGGTACCATTTATAGGGTTTGATTACCAAACAAGGGGTGCATATTATGCATGAGTAGAAGACTTTTCCCACACTTTCAGCACAATTTTTGGGGTGTGTATTATGGATGAAGGTGTATTATACATGGGTAATTATGGTAGTTTCATTTAATAATTTAATAATTAGCTTAATTTCAGCAGATTTTAAAAATGTGAATTCAGTGAGCAAGCACTTCAGTTGATTTTTTTATTGTTAAATATTTTAACAACTGAAAAAATTTAAAATATAAAAAATACATCTTTTTTAGAATTTAAGGTGAAAATAAGTTAAGTTTTATGTCCAAATATTCTACAAATTTTCTTTTTATCTAACTGTATGAAAATTAAATGAATTTTTTTATATATTATTTATATGGCATATGAAAAAATTAACTTAAAAAGACAGATATTTTGGACACAGGTGACTTATAAATTTTATATGATTAGAAAAAAGACAATGTGTCCAAATATTGATTAAATATGGATTGGAATCCAACAGAATGATAAGATAAAGAACAAATAGGAAATATTTATCAATCTAATATTTTACAGTTTTATTAAAGCTTTAATAAAAGTGAAATATGTTAGATTGATAAAAGTTCTCTATTTATATTTTATCTTGTCAAAAAGAAAAGTGTAATTTTGGATATGGACACCAATTTCCTAAAAGTTCATAAAAATTCCTAAATATATATTTGTATAGATTTTTTATGTAACTTCCTTGTACCTTTTCTATAAATACATTCATGATAATTGTTCTGATGGACTTTCATCTTTGGTACCTTGACTTTATGAATTTAAGTGAAGTACTAAATTGACAACAAGGTCTCATCATTTTACATTTGAAAGTGCTAGATGTCACTAAGTTCTATGCTAATAGTTCCTTCGATTGCACTTCTTGCTTGTGGAACTCTCTTCCAGCTTCTTGCTTCCCAATCAACTTTGATCTTCAAAAATTTAAATGCAATGTCAATCTTTATCTTGTCTTCTTCATTATTGTTTTTCTATTGTTCTTTTTTTCTTTAATAGTATATTTTCTCATATTCTCTAACACTCAGTAACCTTTTGCATCTGTGACTTTATTGCCTTGCTTTGAGTGAATTGATTAAAAAGAAATAAATGTTAACGTATTATCCCAGAATTACTTCTTGTCTTCCAGATGGTAATAATTGCAGAAACAATGAAGTTTTGGTCATAACTTCGAATATTCCTCGGTATCACTGTTGGAGAGTGAGTATCTGAACATGTTCAGCTCATAGACTGGCAGCTTATATATAGTGATTCATGCATGTATGTGTGTATGTATATATATGTATATATATGTATATATATGTATATATATATATATATATATTAGTGTGCAGCTTATATTTTATATCATAAAGAAACAATTTATACAAAGAATTAAATAGCAATGTTAATGTGATTAATGGCAAAATCACTTCACTAATAAATAGCATAATTAAATAAAGCATCTTTCAGTTTACACATATTTTGTCTTAGTGTTTGCCTGTGTATGTGAAAATTGCGTCCTGAAGATGACAATTTGAAATTGTCAAAAGTACTTGCCATGTATCTTCCTTTTGACAAGTCAAATATAAGGATCTTATTATTCAAGAAATTGATAGTAAGTTAGTGTCTCATTAAGTCCTGTTAGAAAAGTGATTTCACCATTAATCATATTAACATTGCTATTTAATTCTTTGTAAAAATTCCTTCTTCATATATATATATATATATATATATATATATATATATATATATACATATATATATCTATCTATATATATATATATATAAATATAAAAGTGAACATAGAAGTCAACACTTAGAGGCGACAGTCTGTTTCATGCTAGATGCAATCATCGGGCACGATGATTGCGTCTAGCATGAAACAGACTGTCGCCTCTAAGTGTTAACTTCTATGTTCACTGTTATATTTACACACGCTCTATCTCTGATATTGAGCACTTTATCCCATAAATATAGCACACTTTAAGACTATATTTCTTCATATATATATATATATATATATATATATATATATATATAGATAGATAGATAGATAAATACAAGGTTGGTGTAGATGGAATAAACTTCCAGTAACCAAAAACACTTTTTTAAAAGTACTCAATACAGAGTAGAGAGAATAATATTTCTTCAAAAAATAACGTAAGTATGTTATAAAATCACTACAAAAATAGCCATTTTCTTTCAACACTTCTGGTGTTTTGTCAAGTGATGGTATTGCAAGTAAAATAAATAGTTTTTAAAGAATTCAAAAACCAACCACTATCCCCACTGGGGTAAATATTTTTACATAAGATATAATGGCCAATAAATTTTCGGTAATTTAATGGACCATAGATACAATTTATTAATGCTTTAAAATTAGTTGTGGCGGACTTCCAGGACATTTATTTAATTTTGATTAGGAAACCAAACTGATGTGAAGAAAAGGACAAGGCAAAGGTATCATTCTATATAAAAAGAATGTATAAGAAAAAGTATGCAATGAGTAAGACGAGAGTTGTCTCTATTTGACTATCAAAGTCTATTAAAGTTCTCTGAAAGAAAAGAGTTATTAGTTTGTTATAAATGTTTTTAAACAGTTCTGCTGTGCAAGAGAAAAAATTATGTAAGTGTAAAGGAAAATGCAGTTTGTAAGTTTTGAGTGAGAAGATTGGCGCATAGCTTCAACTGTCGTGGATTTCTGTGGCAGCTAAAGTCTCACTGGTGTGTCTCCTCTTTTCTCTTGCTTTTATAGGTGATCATTGGATCAGGAGTGCTGCACGGGAAGAATCACTCTTCACATGCAGAGAATTCGATTGGTCAACACTGACCAATCAGTGAATGAACTTTGGGGAGATTTCTGGGAGCCGATCCTCCCATAAGTGCACAAAATCTACTATACGAAAATATAGCAATTATAAAATTGTCACATAAGACAGTAGCGTTGATTTCTATCCAATGAATGATTGTTATTGAAATTTGAATTTGTGTAGGTATGTATGTGTGTCTGTGATGATGATCAATATAAAGTATTAGATTTTATAGGAAATCAGGATAAACAATTAATCTCCAATATTTTGTAATTAAATAAAAAAGTTACGCGTATTAAACTCTAAATGTAACCATGCATCATGTTTAGAAACTAACAAAATTGTCCAAAGAAAAAAAACGGCAAAAATATATCTAAACTTTCATCTATTGCTCATAGAAATAGGTTGAATTTTTCATCCGAATCTGAGCTGTAGTAAAAGGTGCAATATATGGCTGCATAGTCAGTTACATTGACAGCGTCACGATGATAGGTATAGTGGACAAGAGGGAAAGGTTTATTCGTTACTAGACATACATACATACATACATCACATCTTAAAAGACACAAACATAAATGCGATTGAATATATGAGCACGCAAGTATGCAAACGACAGATTTATTAAGACTCAACCTTCCAATATAACTACAGCGATAATGCAAACTCCCTGTCAAAATTGCAAAAACATTAATAATCGAAAACTTAAGGACAAAAAAAATATACATTATTTACATTATTCGGACTATTGTCCTCATCTTTGTCGCCATATTTATTATAACGTTTCGGTCGTTGTACGCTTCGGGCTTCTTCAGGTGGTTAGAATGTCAAACTGAACCCTTTATTTCGCTCACTGGGGTAGACTGTTCTAGTTCCACGAGCCATGTTTAATGGATGTCAGTTATCAGTTATCTCCTGTTAATACCCCTCTCCAAGTTCTCCACTACCTTAACTGGGTATTGAACTCACAATCTTTGGGTCCTGTCACTCAAGGACACATGGCACAGTGGATATAGGTGTTGGTTAGATCCAGTGACAGGACCCAAAGAGTGTCAGTTCAATACCCGGTTAAGGCAGTGAGGAACTTGGAGAGGGAAATTAACAGGAGATAACTGATAACTGACATCCATTAAACACGGCATGTGGAACTAGAACAGTCTACTCCAGTGTGCAAAATAAAGGGTTCAGTTTGACATTCCAACCACCTGAAGAAGGCCGGAGCGTACAACGGCTGAAACGTTGTAATAAATATGGCGACAAAGATGAGGACAATAGTCTGAATAATGTAAATAGTGTACATAATACCTCATCTCAGAAATATAGACAGATATTGAATTTGATTGTTTTCTTTTTTATGACTTACCAACCTTTTCGGGGTTATTTAAAGCCAGAAAATATTTAGATTTTAAGAATTTTGGGGGATAATATTTACTGATACAATTTCTACTAATTAACCCATAGCTGGGGGGAAAGAGGTAGATTCATAGCTTTACTAAGGGTATTTACATGTAAGAGAATATAATAAACCTGACTAGAATTGGAACTGTGCTCTCCAAATTCCAATTCCAAGCTGTTATCTATTGCCCCACTCGCACATCCAAGCTTACAGGACCTGGTATTCCCAAGCGGTTACCCATCTAGATACTGATCAGGCTCAACATTGCTTAACTGTTGATCATGAGAACCAGTGTTTCAACATGAAATGGCCATAAATCTGTAGCAATTGAAACATTGGGATGAAGACAGCAAAAGCGTAGAAATTTGTTCTGAAAAAAACAATGAATAATCATAAAAATAATTCAGACAAAAACTTACTAGTGTACTAATTACAAATTCTTGCAGACTATTTCAGTTGGTGACAATATTGAGGAGACATGCAAGACCCTGATGCTGACAGATGACTTTGGTAAATTACTTTTCAATGCCAGTACAGTGGACATACTTGTTTGCAACAAACAATGCAATTTTTCAAGTACAGGTAAGTTGTTTTTATTATTGGTAATATTATTAGCACTTAAGAGCATGTTTTACAAAAAATTAAAAAAACGGCTGTACTGGTAATGGCTACATCAAAATGAATGAAATGCCACCAGCATGAAGACATGAAACCGAAACGTGCTTAATATGATGGTGATCGTGTTCATTGTGGAATTTTCCGTTAGTTGATTAATTACTAAGAGGAATTAATCAAACAGCTTATAATAAATCTTATGGATTTTATCTATTTTTATACTTGAAAATGTTTTTAAATATAACTTGTAGACAGACATAATGTCGAAATATTGTTTAACATTTTCAAACACTGTTTTCTCTTCTTCATCTTTTCTTCATCTTTTCCTATTTTTATACTTGAAAATGTTTTTAAATATAACTTGTAGACAGACATAATGTCGAAATATTGTTTAACATTTTCAAACACTGTTTTCTCTTCTTCATCTTTTCTTCATCTTTTCTTCATCTTTTCTTCATCTTTTCCTAAATTGCATTCTTCTCTTAACATATTGGAAGAGTTATGGCAATCATTTTGTTTATTGTAATAATAATAATGTTATGGTCCAGGTTAGGACCAAGGAAAAACAACACGAACACAAGAGTAGAAATAACAAAGATATATTACACAGAATAATAAGACAAGATGTGGAAGGTGTTAGTATGTCTGTCAGTCTGGTTTGGAGGGAACCACTATTGGCTCGACTCGATTCCATCTCTCTTTCTTGTTAGGCGTAGTATACATAGTGTTAGGAAGAGTTCATTCTGTAGTTATAGGTAAGGACCCATAACAAATAATAATAATAATAAACATTAGCCTATTATTGAAAGGTTTCTCTCATGGTCAGCTCAATGTTGCTATGTCTCTAGTCAGAAATTCAAGTGGACTTAGCATAATGACAAAACAAAATTTATAAAATAGATGTCGGGTTGAAAACATTGTTTTACAGAAATGTTAAAGAAATAAGAAAACTGTACCAAATTATTTAAACAAATTAAAAAATAGTAAGTTTTTTGAATTAATTTATTATTATAAAAATTAGAAAATTATTTAAATGTTTTTCTCATGGTCCGCACTATGTAGCTATGTCCAGAATAGATAATTTGAGTGGACTTAGCAAAATGACTAAAAGAAGTTTGTAAAATAGATGTCTTGATGAAAATATTGGTTATACAGAAATTTTATAGAGGTACAAGAACTTTTATGACCATTTTTCTCTGTTGGATGGGTATTTGAATAGTTTATAAAATGAATAAAATTGTTTAAATATAACTTGAAGACATTCTGTCGAATTATATTGTTTCACATTGTCAAACACTGTGTTTTCTCTTCTTTTCTTAAATCACCCTCTTCTCTTAAGTGCTGAAAAATTTTGGGAGAGTTACATCAATTTTGCTTCATATTATTATTATATCTCTTCATGTAGTAAAACATTGAACCAGGGTTACCATGCTGTAATATATCTCATGAGTAAGACATTGAACCAGGGTTACCACACTGTAATATATCTCATGAGTATCTAGGGTTACTGCTGTGCTATATATCTCATGCAGTACAACATTGAACTGGTGTTACCACTCTTTTATATCCTTTCAGGTAGTAAAACATTGAACCACTGTTACCACACTGTTATATATCTCATGCAGTAAGATGTTGAACCATGGTTACCACACTGGTATCAATGGTTTTCCAATAACTTGGACTGATTTTAAATGTAAATTAAGTTTAAATGTCTAATGATTTTTTTCTTTTTCTTTCAGATTTAATAATTTATGTCTTTGACAGTTTCAACCATGGAAAGATTAACAATTAAACCACAAATCAAAGTTTCAAGAGTGCAATTGGAAAAATTGTTTGTAAATTCAATCAAACTGGGTCGGTGGCAGATGTCAAAACACCATTGCGTGCTCATTTACACGGTTCAGCTGAAAGCATTGGAGCGGTGCATGAGAATGTGGCCGAAAATGTAGATACCCCTATTCATCATCATGCACAGAAATTGAACCTCTCCACAACAACATTACAACATTTCCAATTGAACTCTTGCTTGGTCAATTATGTCGACAAAAAAAAATCACAAAATGCATGAACTGCTTTTCTGTTTGAACGTCCATTTTCATAATAAGATTCGATAACTTTAACACATTGATTGATTGTTAATTTTTCCATGGTTGAAATTGTCAAAACTTAAGTTGTTAGATCTGAAAAAAAAAAAATCATTAGACACCTTAATTGACATTTAAAATCAGTCCAAGTTATTGGAACACCTTTTATATCACATGTAATAAGACATTGAACCAGGGGTGCCACACTTTTTTATATCTCATCATGCAATAAACCACTGAACCAAGGTTACCACAATTTTTTATATCCCTTCATGCTGTAAACCACTGAACCAGTGTTATCACATTATTATATATCCCTTCATGCTGTAAAGCACTAAACCAGGGTTATCACAGTTTTTATATCCCTTCATGCTGTAAGGCACTGAATGAGTGTTACAACACCCTTTTATATCCCTTCATGCTGTAAAGCACTGAATGAGTGTTGCAACACCCTTTTATATCCCTTCATGCTGTAAAGCACTAAACCAGTGTTATCACATTATTTTATATCCCTTCATGCTGTAAAGCACTAAACCAGTGTTATCACATTATTTTATATTCCTTCATGCTGTAAAGCACTAAACCAGTGTTATCACATTATTATATATCCCTTCATGCTGTAAAGCACTAAACCAGGGTTATCACAGTTTTTATATCCCTTCATGCTGTAAGGCACTGAATGAGTGTTACAACACCTTTTATATCCCTTCATGCTGTAAAGCACTAAACCAGTGTTATCACATTATTTTATATTCCTTCATGCTGTAAAGCACTAAACCAGTGTTATCACATTATTTTATATTCCTTCATGCTGTAAAGCACTAAACCAGTGTTATCACATTATTTTATATTCCTTCATGCTGTAAAGCACTAAACCAGTGTTATCACATTATTTTATATTCCTTCATGCTGTAAAGCACTAAACCAGTGTTATCACATTATTTTATATTCCTTCATGCTGTAAAGCACTAAACCAGTGTTATCACATTATTATATATCCCTTCATGCTGTAAAGCACTAAACCAGGGTTATCACAGTTTTTATATCCCTTCATGCTGTAAGGCACTGAATAAGTGTTACAACACCCTTTTATATCCCTTCATGCTGTAAAGCACTAAACCAGTGCTATCACATTATTTTATATTCCTTCATGCTGTAAAGCACTAAACCAGTGTTATCACATTATTATATATCCCTTCATGCTGTAAAGCACTAAACCAGGGTTATCACAGTTTTTATATCCCTTCATGCTGTAAAGCACTGAATGAGTGTTACAACACCCTTTTATATCCCTTCATGCTGTAAAGCACTAAACAAGTGTTATCACATTATTTTATATTCCTTCATGCTGTAAAGCACTAAACCAGGGTTATCACATTATTATATATCCCTTCATGCTGTAAAGCACTAAACCAGGGTTATCACATTATTTTATATTCCTTCATGCTGTAAAGCACTAAACCAGTATTATCACATTATTATATATCCCTTCATGCTGTAAAGCACTAAACCAGGGTTATCACAGTTTTTATATCCCTTCATGCTGTAAGGCACTGAATGAGTGTTACAACACCCTTTTATATCCCTTCATGCTGTAAAGCACTAAACCAGTGTTATCACATTATTGTATATTCCTTCATGCTGTAAAGCACTAAACCAGTGTTATCACATTATTATATATCCCTTCATGCTGTAAAGCACTAAACCAGGGTTATCACAGTTTTTATATCCCTTCATGCTGTAAGGCACTGAATGAGTGTTACAACACCCTTTTATATTCCTTCATGCTGTAAAGCACTAAACCAGTGTTATCACATTATTTTATATTCCTTCATGCTGTAAAGCACTAAACCAGTTTTATCACATTATTATATATCCCTTCATGCTGTAAAGCACTAAACCAGTGTTATCACATTATTATATATCCCTTCATGCTGTAAAGCACTAAACCAGGGTTATCACATTATTTTATATTCCTTCATGCTGTAAAGCACTAAACCAGTGTTATCACATTATTTTATATTCCTTCATGCTGTAAAGCACTAAACCAGTGTTATCACATTATTATATATCCCTTCATGCTGTAAAGCACTAAACCAGGGTTATCACAGTTTTTATATCCCTTCATGCTGTAAAGCACTGAATGAGTGTTACAACACCCTTTTATATCCCTTCATGCTGTAAAGCACTAAACCAGTGTTATCACATTATTTTATATTCCTTCATGCTGTAAAGCACTAAACCAGTGTTATCACATTATTATATATCCCTTCATGCTGTAAAGCACTAAACCAGGGTTATCACATTATTATATATCCCTTCATGCTGTAAAGCACTAAACCAGGGTTATCACAGTTTTTATATCCCTTCATGCTGTAAAGCACTGAATGAGTGTTACAACACCCTTTTATATCCCTTCATGCTGTAAAGCACTAAACCAGTGTTATCACATTATTTTATATTCCTTCATGCTGTAAAGCACTAAACCAGTGTTATCACATTATTTTATATCTCTTGCAGTAAAATGTTGAACTCATGTTATGACACTTTTATATCCTTTGATGCAGTGAATGTTGAACTGTTATATTGCAACCACTGATCCTGTTTTGTGAAAGAATAACAAATTTTAAGCATTTCTGTAGGCATAACTGTCTGTTTTACTTGTATTTGTTACAGGACACCTGTATGTCTTTGAGAAAGGAATCATTATTCTTCGTTCACTGCAGGATCCACTCTGCTTGCCAAATTCCAGAACCGTTTCCTTGGAGACCTATTACAAGGTGGGCACATAAGTCTGATATTTTTTAAACTGGGAAGGTTTACTTTTTTTTAAATTGTTTCGTATTCATTTTTAAGATTAATTAAAAAAATACTTGATTCATTTTTACCGAAACCAATTTTGAATATTATCCAAAACCTTTTCTGAATTTTTGCTAAAACAATGACAAGTATTATTTTTTTTTCTAATTAATTTCATGATCCCACTTGACATTTTCCTCAAAAGTAAATTTTATATACAGCGAAACCTTTGTTCCCAAATGCCCCTTGTCTCAAGCAAATGAGTTCTCAAATTTTTGGAGAAGAATACACCCCAGGTTTTGCTCAAAATAGACCAAATAAATATATATATATATATATATATATATATATATATATAAAAAAACCCAACATTGAAGTCAACACTTAGAGGCGACTGGCTGTTTCATGCTAGACACAATCGTCAGGCCACAAGTGTTGTTTTTTTCCTCGGCTATTTATATATACAGGTCAGTGGTGCATTGTGGGTAGTCTATTTTGGTGTTTTTTTCCCAGAAGTCATTTATTTGTTTATTTATTTATTTGGGTTAAATTATTTTTCTTGTTTTTATTGATTTTTATTTTTTATTTTTATTTCTTATCTTATATATTTATTTATTTATTTTTATTTTAATTGGTGTTTTATTAACGGAGAAAAAATTTGTTTATATCGCTTATTTAACAGTTTTGATTTGGTTTGGGAAGATAATTAAAGCTATTTATTCAATTTTGGGGTTGATTGCTGTAGTTTATTCTAACTATTATTTTGGCAGGAGCAGTTTTTAATTTGTTTATTACTTCATTTATTTATTTGATTGATTATCTAATGGTTAATTTATCGGGATCAGTTTGTTACTGTATTTATTTATTTGTGTATATATATATATATATATATATATATATATATATATATATATATATATATCCTTTATTTTAGGATATAACATCAAAACATGTAAAAAATGCTACACAAATGAAGTCATGTTTCGATGCATATTAACACATCTCATCAGGCGTTAGTAAATAACTGGTGAGTAGACAATTTATTGAGATTTAAAATCAAGATACACCCTCTTTTCAGGAGAAAAGGAAGAAAAAGAGTAAGAAGGAAAAAAGAGGAGATAGTTGCAGGGTTTGTTTTGTTTTTACATAGATCAACCAATCAAAATGACGGTTTCTAAATTTAAAATAAGGGGAAGGAAAGAGAGTTAAGAAGCAATCACATGTCAGAGGTCATGACCTGCAAATGTGTTAATATGCATCGAAACATGATTGCATTTGTGTAGCGCTTTTACATGTTTTGATGTAATGTCCAAAAATAAAGAATGTTGCTCTACTTTTGTATTGAGCCCTCTTTAAATTGAATGTTACGAACATTGGAATTGGACTCTATTTGTTCTCATTTTACATGAATATATATATGTGTATATATATATATATATATATATATATATATATATATATATATATATTGATGCATGTTTCATTAAATAATATAGACAAGTTTTGTCTATTTATTTTATGTAAATTTTTTTCATATCGTCTGATAAGCTTAATAACATTATCATTAAAAGATGAAAGAAAATCACAATATTGATACATATTTTTTAATCTTAAGCTTTCAGCTTACATAAGCCATTACCAAAGATGACAATATATTAAGCAATACACGGTCAAAACAGTAATGATAGTCTGTTTTGGTTTACATGGATGATTTCCAAGCAACGATAAGCACGTGCATACAAGACGCTGGAAGCGAAAATCGCATCGCAGGTCATGACATCACACATGACCACGCGAGAGTGAAAACGAGAAGTATTAAGTATGGGAAGCCGTTGGTGTAAACCAATGGCTTCTGTTACCAATTATAGGCATTTAAGAATATTTGTGGAGATTTCATAATTTATTTTGTTCAGGTTAGGTTTCAACTGTTTTATGTATATAGCTTCAAGAATTTTTAGTTTTTGTTTATTGTTTTCATGTTTAAGTATAGTTGTGTTTTCAACAAGTATGTTCCGGAATTGTGTACGCGGTCAGGCAAGTTGTTTTCATTCAAATGTAGTGTCAAGTGTCATGAAAGTGAGTTTGTGGTGTGACCAACATTAATGTTATTTAATCCATTGGAGATACAATCTCCCAAAGGGCACTTGAATTTGTAAATTATTTTGTTTTTTTGCAAATCTCTAACCAGGGGAGATGAATCATTGCAAATAATTGAGTTGTGTATATATATATATATATATATATATATATATATATATATATATATATATATATATATATATATATATATAGTTTATTTGTTTAAGTTGGTGAATGCTGCCATAATCCTTGCCTTCAGTTCATCTTTGGTGTTACAAGGAGTTCTGTTGGTCTCTTGCTCAACTGCACCTGACACATAATCAAGAGGGTTGCAGTCTGGGGAGTTAGGTGGCCAGAGGTTAAGGGTGATGTAGTCACAGAAATTGTCTGACAGCCATGACTGGACTTTCCTGCTTGTGTGACATGGTGCAGAATCCTGTTGCCAGAGATAGGTTCTTCCATCAGCCACCCTCTTGACCCAGAGCAGCACTACCTCCTCAAGGCACTTACGTTAGCCTCTGTATTGAGTCTGAGGCCATGTGGGAAGATGAATGGAGGCATAACATCGCCATCACTAGTGATCACTCCAAACACCTTCGTAATCACCATTGGACTCATCCAACTCTTTCCAAATCTGGTGGGGTGATTTGCATCATGGTGCTCGTTTTCTTACAGATGGTGCCCAACTGACCCTACTATACTGTGCAGTTGACAAAATCAAAAACAAACAATGCACATTCACAGAATTAAAAATATAAAATGGTAATGTAGATGCATAGACATGTTTTTTGTTGAGATAGGACCAGGATTAATCTAGCACCAAGCCAAGTCGTGTCCTGCCTGACAGAGGATCTCCTGTCATAATGATTTGAGGCAAAATTTTACAAGGCTAGATGCTCTTCCTGTCAGCCAACTTAAACATTCATGATAGTCTAAATACACCATGTGTTTTTATTGAGACACCATCTCCAGGAAAGTTGGCATTCAAGGCTTCAGACCCTATCCTAGCCATATATATATATATATATATATATATATATATATATATATATATATTTAGTTTATGAAAAACTAAGTAATCCGTATGGGTAGACCCAAGGAGGATAAAATCCAGAGAGCTCAATGTAAATCAGAGCTAATAATTTAAATAAAAACAGACCACTTTAAGGTTCCATTGTAATAGATTATTTCACCACAGCCCTTTTAAAGAACTGTGGGTCATCAGACTTTACTTCCAGAGGTTGAAACGAAAAAGGAAAAGAAATTTACATAATTTTGATGGGCAGTATTAAGCATATGTAAATTAACGAAGTGAGGAAGTGAGGGGGGAGAGACATGATTGAGTTAGTTGTAATTTAATATTTCTATTCTTTCATACTTAATATTACTTGAGGAGGTCCAGACATTGACACATTTAATCAGCTAACTTAACGGAAGTTATATATTGATATAGAAGGGGGAGAAGAGAAAAAAAAACTAAAAAGAAAAAGAGAGAAGGAAGTCATGAGAGAAGGTGTCACTGACTTTCTTTGGAATGAACGAAGTAGTCGCTGTCGTTTTGCTTTACTTTGAAAGTGTTATTTTGGGGGGTTATAAATATTATAATGTTTGATATAAGTTTGAATGTTTGAACAGTCTACAAGGAATTTAATTTGGTGTTTGTTAGCGATTTAAGTTTTTTTTTTAACTTTATTACAAAAATTTGGGGGGGATTTAATATGAAATAGTCCGTTAGAAAAAATATTCATAGAATGTACATTAAAATACTCCAATTTTATTTTAAAATATAAGTTTACTTCTAGTTGTAATTGATTATTAAGGTGACATCTCTATCAGTTTGAATTTTATTCATGAATTTAACTCGTGACTATTTTTAGATGGGTAATTTCTTTTACTGAAAGTTTAGTTTTTAAGTTAATATGGAGTGATTTTTGAAGGTAATATTAGAAATATTGCTCTGTCATATATTGTATACCCACCCATGCAAGTTTCACGTATACATACGTTCCTTTACATGTGCAGTCACTCATACAGGTACACATGTACCGATATACACGGGTAATTTCATGTGTTAATACCTACATATATCTTTTTAAATGTTTACGCATACTTACATATATATGTATATATGTGTACTTAGAATCTCCCTAAAAAATTTTACAGTTAATATAAGGTGATGACTTGAGTATTCAAATATCAAAAAATCTTTCCAATTTAAATATTTTATCATCAATAATGATTATTAAAGGGTAATACATTTAAATTTAAATTAAATTATCAATTTAAAAAAATCTTTTAAAATTTTACCTCCATATTATAAAGAATTTTAAACTCACAATTCCAAATGGAGAATATTAAAGGAGAAAATGGGGTAAACCATTAATAACAGAACTGTAAGTCCTTTTTTTATAATATTCTATATATCCATATATATACACATACACACATATCCACATATCTGCACACATGCACACACACATATATATATACTCATATATATCCATACACATACACACCCACACACACACACATATATATATGTATATACTCATACATACACACATACGCATGTAGATAAACACACACAAACATACATACATACACACACATATATATATACATATACGCACACACATATATATACACACACACATATATATTCACATACATACACATATATACACCTATATATATATATACATACATATACATATACACATACACATATACATACACACATACATCTACACACATACACATATATACATATATACACATATACACATATATACACATACACACATATACATATATATATACATACATACATATATATATATATATATATATACATACATACACCCACATGTTCATGTATGCAAAAAACATATCAATATTCAAACGTATTTACATTATTATATTTCACCCACATTCTCCCATATTATATATACAAACTTACAAATTCTTATATTTATACATACATACATACACAGATTACCTTCAATCCCATATCTATGGCACGACACACATGTACCCATATATACATACACCCACACATACATACATATATATACACACATCCACACATATACATGTACCCACATACCCACACACATACATATATACACCCATATATACATACAACTACATATATTTACAAATAAAACACCAAAGACCACCTATATACATACAAGTATATATACATACATATCTATATCCATACCCGCCCACTCCAAATATATGTTCACAATACACAAATACAACACATGCATGCCTATCTTTCCATATAAAAGCATATACATATCAAATGACGTATCAATGTTCAAGTTCAACTACATAGTTATATACATACAGTTATGTGTTCGCATTCATGTGTGCATAGCAACATTTCCTAAAGCAAAAAATAAAGATCATGTAATATTAGTCTTCCTATATAGTTACTTCTAAATATATTTCGTTAGATTGAGGTTGTTCTTATGTCGGCATTTAAAAATTAGTTCATTATGTCTGTTTAGTAATACATCCGGATCCTTATGCTTTATTATGAGGATCTTTTCTTTTAGACATAAGTCGCATCTGTCTCTGAAATTTATTGGAGTTCTGGCTCTCGAGATGATCTTCCACTTTATTTGTGGGGTTAAGCCATCCTCCAACAAATCCCAATAATGCTTTGACAGTGCCGTTTGGTTCTTTTTACATTTATCTTTGAAGGACTGGTGATGGTTATAAAATCAATGTTTCCAACTTCCCGCTGATATTCCTATGTATATTTTCTTCTGTTCCATATTCTCTTTGGGGAAAATTGTTGCCTCATACATTACATTTTCTGCCATGCATACTCCTTCAACTGGGCAATCTGATCCTGTCCTGCAATTACATGTTAATGTTCTCATTTGGGTTGTATTATGATCCATTTGTATTTGACTGTTATGAAAATCTCTCAAAATTTTGCTATTATGTGAGCTAATGATTTTTTCTACATTGTTCATGCAAGAATAGCTAATCTTTAAATTCATTTTGTTGAACACATTTTTTAAAAGCTCATTTTTGCTAAAGTGTTTTTCTATTAGTTTTATGAAGTACTTTCCTATATTAATATTAGAAAGGTTACAAAAAGGTGGGTTGAACCATATAATTTTCCTTTTCCTATTTTTGGATTTAGTGGATGTTTTATTAACTGACTTATCTATATAATTTAGTGTCTGTTTAAATTTACTTTTTAATAGGGCTTGATCATATTTCGACTTATTTTGGTTTCTCTTCTCCCCCTTCTATATCAATATATAACTTCCGTTAAGTTAACCGATTAAATGTGTCAATGTCTGGACTTCCTCAAATAATATTAAATATGAAATAATTGAAATATTAAATTACATCTAACTCAATCATGTCTCTCCCCCCTCACTTCCCCACTTCGTTAATTTACATATGCTTAATACTGCCCGTCAAAAATGTGTAAATTTCTTTTCCTTTTTCGTTTCAACCGTTGGAAGTAAAGTCTGATGACCCACAGTTCTTTAAAAGGGCTGTGGTGAAATAATTTATTACATGAAACCTTAAAGTGGTCTGTTTTTATTTAAATATATATATATATATATATATATATATATATATATATATATATATATATATATATGGGATAGGGTCTGAATTTCTATATAATTAATCTGATTCATGACCCAACTATTCATTAAAATTTACTCAAACACCACAAGAAGTAATTCATCTCCATTCATCTGACATACATCACAATACCAAATACTCAAAGGTGGGGGAGTCCTACTAAAAACACCCATGACATAAAAAATTTTCCGATACAGGTATACCTCACCATATGTCATTAATTGGTTCCAGAGGTCAATGTGTTGGAGTGGAAAACAATGCACGGGTGACACCTGTCAGCAAGAATATGAAATAAAAACATCCGCTAAATATACTTTATTATGTTACTTTTTTTGTTCTTGATGATCTTATGATATATATATATATTGTATACATAACATTATTTTTAAGTTTATTTAAATATGATTTTATATGAGTTTATTGTTATTTTCATGTTTTGACGTTCCTAATATTTGTAACAGCTGACATGAACTCTAGTAAAATGACCTAAGTTGAGTTTTATTTTTCCATATATCAAGAAAACTGAAAAAAACTTAACTCAAGATATCACAGTATATACAAATGCCTTTTTTGGTTACTTTTTTTCTTTGCTTTGAAGCCTTTCTATATCGTAAATCAGTCTTACAACAACAATGCTGGTTAAGTTTTTTCTTCTGGTTAATTTAATAAAATGTAGGAGTGCCGACAGGATATGAGATAAGTGACCAAAGGTTTGAGGAACAAAACCAAAATGTTAGTATTATTAGTGATTTCATCTTGAGATAAAATCTAAAGAATATTGCAATACTATTGGTTCTGACCTGGAATCTTGGCTTCAGTCACTTTGCCACCAACTGTAACAAATCTTCATTCATTTTTAGTTGGTGTTTTGTTTTATGTTATCAAAGTATTGGACTCATGTTGATTTTGAAGTATGGAACCGTTTTACTTGCAGGATGCTTTTAGCTCTTTGGTGCTACTTTTGGTAACAATAACTACAGACCAAGCCAACGTTTTACCCACCACTTTTGCTAACTCAGCTGGAAATTTAGTTATTGTCTTCAAACCGGAGACAAAAGCCCGAAGAGTTTTCTTTTCACAGGTATGAGAAATATTTCAAATCTTAGAATTAAGGAGGTATTATTTATGGTGGAATCTTTGAGGTGAGGAATTATTATTCTATGGTTTTGGACCAATATCCTCATCTTGGTGGTTATACAAACAAGGATTTAGCCATTTCATCCCTTCCCCAGCCTTCTCCAGGTGTTTATCTTTGTACCCGATAACCTTCTTGGAATTTTCAACCAAGCCTTTTATTCAATCAAGAAATAACAAAGCAAATAATAATGGTAATTCTTCAACTCAAAGATTCTGACAAATGTTGAGAGTTTTACGACTGATATGAGAATTCTAGTCTGAATAGCAAGGCATATAATAATTCCTCATCTTGGAGATTCAGACACATTTTTAGAGTAAAACAACCAAGATAAGGATGCTGGTCCAGATAGAAAAGAATTTTATAAAGATTAACTATTCTTAAGTAAAACGTTTTTAGACAATTTTTCTGCAAACGCCTCAAGAATTGTCAAAATTGTAAAAGTGTTTTTTCAAAAAAATCTCTTCAATTCAATTATTTGTCCTTAATATAATTATTTTTTTTAGTAAACTTAGTAAAATGGGCGACTTTCTTGGTAAGGTCTTTATTTTTGGACCTTTTGCTGAATGTCTTGTACAACATGAACACCAATTCACAGATTGGTTTTTCTCCTAAATTTGGGGTAAAGAATCACTTGTTTTAGTCACAAAAGGAAAAAGAATGGATACCACATTAATCTCTGAGGAATCTTTGAATTCTTTTCTTTTTTACTTATATCAAAATGGCCAATCTTGATGTTGGAAGATTCCAACAACCATAAAAACGTGGTTTCTTTTAGTCTGTGATAATAAAATAAGGACATGTCATCTCCCCACTCACCTATAAGCAGCCCCCACTGTAATGAATTGCAGCTGAATTAGATCAAATAGAGCTTGCTATATTACATTGTGACATAGAGAAAAAATGTTATTTTTCTATAGATATTTGATTTGCTTATAAAGGCTGACTACCCTCATTTTCTGAGCACACCCATCTGCTGTAGTGGCTAGCCAATCCCTGTCACAGACAACTGCTCAGGCATATTTGTATTTGTCCAAAGCTCATAGAATCCCCATAAGGTTTATAGTGCAGTTATGCAGATTGGACCTTAATTACAATTTCTGGAAAATGCACTGGCCAATGATTTTTACTATTAAAATGCATTGGAAATGATTTTTACTATAGAAATGCATTGTAAATTATTTTTACTATAAAGATGCATTCGCCAATGATTTTTACTATGATAATGAATTGGAAATGATTTTTTACTATGAAATGCATTGGCGAATGATTTTTACTTTGAAAATGCATTGGCCATTGATTTTAGGATATGAAAATGCATTGGCGAATGATTTTTACTATGAAAATGCATTGGCCAATGATTTTTACTATGAAAATGCATTGGAAATGGTTTTTACTATGAAAATGCATTGGCCAATGATTTTTACTATGAAAATGCATTGGCCAATGATTTTTACTATGAAAATGCATTGACCAATGATTTTTACTATGAAAATGCATTGGCCAATGATTTTTACCGTGAAAATACATTGGCCAATGATTTTTACCATGAATATACATTGGCCAATAATATTAGGCCATGAAAATGCATTGGCCAATGATTTTTACTCTGAAAATTCATGAATGTGCACACCATCTCCTGTATTTTAAGGTTTAGTATAACATTCTTTTTTGTTAGTGTTCTGATTAAAATGTCCTGTTTTAAAATAATTTATGTTCATTTCGAAATATCTTAGAAAAATATATAATTTTTGTTTAATTATTTCTTCATAACATTTATTTCTTTTACAATTAAATGCTTTTTTGTTAAAGTTACTTCACTATTGGAGAAAATCTGGGCAAGTCACCCATGTGGATGAAGTGAAACCAGAGCTTCAGGAAATGTAAGAGATTCCTACTTATTTTAATACTTTGACTTGTTTTAGTGCAATATTACCAGGTACTCTATTTTATTTTAAAGAACTCACAAGCGCCAGAATTGGTCCTCCTGTGTATTGAAAAGGAAGCATATGCCTTCCTCAGATGAATGTTTAACATTCAAAATATGGTACACACCTAAAGTAAGAGGCAAATTACTTGAAATGGTTTTACTATAAAATTTAAGATATTACTTTATTTGAAAATGCACTTGAATAAATTTGCTATGAAAATGAACTTGAAATAATTTTACTAGAAAAAAAAGCATTGGCCAACAATTTTTCATTGATAAAAAAATCCTGGTTGGTTTCCAAGTTCCTTAGTATCATCTCATTGTATAGGTTTAAAAATCCCATTAAAAAAAGACATCCGATTTCTATTTTTGTGTATCCACTGAAATGTATCAATACTACAGCTGGGAAAGAAATCTAAATTTTTGAATTCCAAAATGTGTCTGTTCCTAATGGCCTTTAAGATAAGAGAGTGTGTATCTGCATACAGGGCTCGAGAATAATTTTGTCCCATCTTACCGAGGATGATAAAAATGTTACTTTCGGATGACGGGTTAAGTTTTTTCTTATGATAACAGAATGATATAAAAATTTTAAAGTAAAACTGTGTTTATTCTGAAAACAATCAGGTTGAGTTTTATGAAATTTAAGTTGAGTGTTTAATATTGTCTAATTTCAACTTCACCTTGATCCCTTTTTATTTCAGAGTTGGTTTGAAAACAAATAGTTTTAGCTTTTTTTTTGTGATGTCAACGAACATTCATTTGACACTTTTGTGATGCCAACGAATACTTGTTGTCACTTACGTAATGCTCATTGTAGTAGGGACTTTGTAATTGCAGATTCAACTATAGTACGCCATTGAACAATGCTAGTGTCAGACACCTTCAAATAGCATTCGCAATATTAGTACTTGCTTGAATAGTAATCTGTATTGATCCAAATAGAGAAATAGTATAGTGAATAGAGTAGAAATAACGATCCATACAGTATAGAGGATAGAATAGAAATGCGATCGTTAGCCATCAGCTACTTCCTACATATATGTGTTTCCTCTATGGTCACATGATCCACTTAATTCAATAATGCGATTGCCTGTGTTTGCTCACTGGCGATCTATGTTCAAACTCAAGTGTCAGCAGTGACACTTTATTTCTATATAACAATTTTAGTTTTTGATGCACTTAGTTGATGACTATTCTTATAACAGATTTTTTGGTGCTTGTTATTATAGCAGATCCTGTGTGTATAGACACTTATATCGAGAGATCTTATATGAGATGAAGAATATCAGGTCATGAATGAATCTTGATTTTGCGTTATTTTTCTCTACTTACAGCTATAACCATCTTTCAAACTGTGAGACTGATGCAAGCCGTCATTCTTCTCTGCCAGGATTTAAGTGCGAGTGGACTTTAAAACAAGCTGCTGCTCATCTACCAAGACTTGCAGAGTACTTTCTTATCCTTTTTGGGGTTTTTTTTTTTGTGAGGGTGTTGGGAGGGGTGCACTTGTCAAAACTGACAATGACATTAACAAATTTTTACAGTTGTATATGACTCACTCTAGATCATAACAGAAGTGACTTTGCACTCAGAGATACCACGGTGCAGGGGTGACTGGATGTAGCAACCTATCCATGGGTAGAGATCCGCAATTCACCCATTGTCTGTGGCAACTTTGACCTGTTACCCCTAGGTTGTGAGCATATTTTATTTTTAGAATATTCTTCACACAATACAAGGTCCAAGAGCCACTCAAGGTAGAGGGTGTATCTCTAGAAATGGGATGAAACTTTCGCATATGCTGGATTCATTACACATAAAGTGAAATAGTTCAAGCTTTTTTGTTTTAATTTTGATGATTATGTCTCACAGCTCATGAAAATCAAAAGAACCCGATCTTAAAATATTAGAATATTTCATATGATCAATAAATGAAGAAGGGATTTATAATAGAGAAATATCAAACTCATCAAAAGTATGTTCAAAATCAAGGCCCCAGAATCAGGAGAATGAATGGGGAGGTGCTGAATCGAAGTTGTTTGATGATCGTTTATGCTTACAAGAGAAATATGAGAAAAAATAATAAAACCAACAAATAATGACATTTAAAATATACAGGCGTCCTTCGATTAATGTGCATTTAACACATTTTTGATTAGTGCACTAAAATTTTTATATACTAAAATTCAATTAGTGCATACATAATCCTTAATAAGTGCAGTGAAACAATGTTCAGTTTAAGCATAGTAATTGAAAATTGATTTTTTATAGCTACCGATGGACAAATTAGCTGCACTAATTAAAGGATTCCTGTATTTATTTGTAAATTAATGAAATTCTTCATTTCTTTTTGGTAAATTCATTGATCACTTTGTTGTCAAAAATGTCAGCACTATGCTTTACTTTCATCTCCTTCCAAAAGGTTTTTATACTTGGAACATCACTTAATGAAACAGACTCCTATGTGGTTGCTTCCCTGAAAGCTACAATCTTAACCTGTTCAAGTCTGGGATCACTCATTATCTAAATCTTTCTCTCGTACTCTTGCATTCATATCAGACACCTCATTCAATGTCCATGGCCAAGGGTCACTTTGAAACAGTGGCATACAGTTTATGATGACCATTATTGGTCCTAACCTGATATCTAACATTCCCACCACCGTAACATAGCTTCCCTCTGCCTTTTCTATAAATACTTTCATAGTAAATGTTCGGACGAACTTTCCTCTTTGGTTCCTAGACATTATTAATTTAAGCGTTATCTTCTGTCTTCTTAATTCTTGTTCCTTTATTGTTCTCTCAACTTACTTGGCATCTTGGCTTCAGTTACTTTCCCACCACCATAATGTAGCTTCTCTCTGCCTTTTCTATAAATATTTTCATAGTAATTGTTCTGATGAAATTTCCTCTTTGGTTCCTAGACTTTATTAATTTAAGCGTTAAGGTTTTTCGACATGAGTATAGTTACCTATATATATATATATATATACTCGTGCATCATGCGACTATTGAAGACCTAATTTTATTGCTAATTTTAAGGAGGTTGCATCATACATGAGGTATAAAATTAGCATATGTACTGCTGCCCTGGCGACACCTTGACCAAACTATATATCTATCTACTGTAGTCAAAAAGTACAGCTTTATTTAAAATAAACCTGATTTTGATAAAACTGATATTTTACTTAACTGTATCCAATAATAATGCATGTAATATTCACATAGTATCATATTACAAAATCCATTAATTCTGTATGTATATATATATATATATATATTGAGAGAGAGATAGTTATGTAAAGATGAAAATATAGATAGAGAGAAAGATAGCTATATAGAAATGAAGACATAGATAGAGAGAAGGGTAGAGAGAGAAAGAGAGATCGAAGTACAGCTGTATTTAAAACAAACCTGATTTTAATGAAACTGATGCACTTAACTATAGTTTATAATAGTGCATGTAATATTCACATATTAATATCGTATTATAAAATACAAACAGTGAATATGCATCTTTTTCATTGTTTATAAGACATTTAGCTGTTTCTCGTTCGGCTGTTTATGGCTGTACGTGTTTATGCAACGAGTATAGTGTTACTAATGATACTTTTATCAGTCTCTTTTACTTTTTGAACTTATTTAACTAGAAGATGGGATAAAGAGATAAATCATTTTTTATAAGTGAAAATTTTGGGGTCACACGATACACGAGATCTTGTGTTACACATATATATATAGTACCTTCCTCTCTCGCAGTTATCGCTTGTGGAACTCTTGCTTTCCTGTCAACTTTAGAATGCACAAAAAATTCAATATAACGTCAATCGTTATCGTCTGTCGTCTTAATTCTTATTCTTTGTTTCCTCGCATTAATAATGTTTTCGTTTTTCTAATATTCTTTCACACTGAGTAAACCCAGTCTATTCTTTCCAAAGTGTTACTAACGATACTTTTATCATTCTCTTTTACTTTTTGAACTTATTTAACTAGAAGATGGGATAAAAAGATAGAAGAAAAGAGGTTAGTCTATTGGAATTTGGTCTCTCAAAAAAGGAACTCACATGATACATGAGATATATGATAAAATCATTTTTTATAAGTGAAAATTTAAGAGTTACATGATAGGCAAGATCACACATTACATAAGCATATAAGGTATACATTCATATATATATATATATATATATATACACTCACACACACACACAAACACACACACATATATGTATATAATTTATTTGAAAATTATAACATGAAGGGTTGAAACAAAATGGCTATTTTTGTAGTCATTTTATAACATATTTATTTATTTTTTGGCTATTGGAATTTATTACGTATACACCAGTCCTATATATATATATATATATATATATATATATATATATATATATATATATATATATACACTAGTAGCATGGTCCGGTGTTGTCCGTGCTTGATTCAAAAATCGTACGACTCATACAGCAATCGCTATCACTTGACTTAAAATATTTTTGCTCTTCCTTGCCTTTAAAGAAGTGCCCTTTGCCATGCTGATGTTGCTACATGCCTTACTTCTTGCCTATCTTACACTGCAAATTTTTTCTAAGCTCTAAACATTAAATCTGTTACGAAAAAAGAACTAAACAAAATGAACAGAAAACAATCAGCTTTAAAAAAGGACTCATAACTGGAAAAAACGAATGAAAAAAGAATGTTAACAACAAATATTTTTTCACACCCAACCAATTCTGCAGAATCAGAATCAATGTTGAGTTTAAGCAAGCGAATGAGTCAATTGGAGTAAAGTGCCATGCAGTTTTAAATTTTTCCCACTTGTGACGAATGCAGCTATCAATTTGTTTTGCATGCTAGCATGCTAGTTAATATTCGTGTCAGTCAGCTGTTGACTCTCATGCTGGCCAATAAAATCTTCCTGCCTATTTGTGGCAGCCAGCTATAGGCTCTCACTCTGACCAGTAGAAAATGGCCGCAAACTACATGAAAACTGCCGTAGAAGCATGAAAAAATCGATTATTTCCACTATCGATGGGAGTTGGGAAATGCAACGTCAGTCTTGGCCTTTTTGCTAACTTGGAGCATGTGCATGTAAATTTTGGTGCAAATCCATTGAAAAATTGCGGCCGTGCATTCGTTACACACACACACACACACACACATCCTGCCTTTTATAGATAGATATATATATATATTCATGCACACACACACATGCAACAAATTCATAATTTTTGTTTTCCTTTCAGGTTTTTTGACCATCTGCTGGTCAGCACAGCAGTTACAAACCCATTGCAATCCAATTTGTTACCAGTATTACTGAAAAAATGGCCAAAGTGGTCAACAGTGACAGAAGAGACAGACAACAAGGTAAGAAAAAAAAATCATATCTACTTGGCAGGATAGTTAATCCCTGTTGAAGGTGCCTGCTCAGGTACATTTGTGTTTCTCTGACACCCACAAAACCAACCTGTGGTTTATACCATAACTATGCTGAACAAACGTTAGATACTGTAGCAGGAACAGGGTGCATAATCTGGCTTGATCAGTAGTTGAGAAAGGCTAATACACTGAAACCT
Organism: Acanthosepion esculentum; assembly: GCA_964036315.1. Classification (NCBI taxonomy): domain Eukaryota; kingdom Metazoa; phylum Mollusca; class Cephalopoda; order Sepiida; family Sepiidae; genus Acanthosepion; species Acanthosepion esculentum. The sequence continues at coordinate 87,841,034 of OZ038509.1, forward strand.
TCAAGTCATGATGACTTGTGATGTCCTGATTGCACAATCAATGATGGTTTCCAATCAGTTAAGTCTACCCAATTTCCCTCAAATGGTTTGAATCAAGCCATAGAATGGTTTCCAGGCACTTCCCAATGCTTCTGTGATGCTCAGATTGGCTTACTTAACCAATCATCAAGAAGTTACTTTCCTGACAAATTGACCATTTTTACCAATGAGGCATGTATTAGGTTTGGCCTTTTCAGTTTAAAATGACAAAAAAAAACTGTGTAAGAAAAATGCACTGAAATTTTTGAAAAGGGCAATAAATTAAATTACACTATTTACATTATTAGGACTATTTTCCTCATCTTTGTCACCATATTTATTACGTTTCAGCCCTTCAATATCTGTCTATATTTCTGAGATGAGGTATTATGTACGTTATTCGGACTATTTTCCTCATATTTGTCGCCATATTTATTACAACGTTTCGGCCGTTGTACACTCCAGCCTTCTTCAGGTGTAGAATTTAACTGTGAAAGCTACAAAAAAAAAACAAATCAAAAAACTAATACAGAACTTATCCATTTCAATGTTTCATTCAGACAAAAGGCACAAGACAGTGGTTAGGGGAGGGTGGAAGGTATTAGTCTTAAAGGGAAGAGGTTTTATAAAATTAAACCCAGATATTAACCTTATGACATTAAATTGGAGTTATATGAAGAATGAAATGTTAATTTAAAACTAAGACAGGAATAAAAATGGGTTTAAAAAAAACTTTAAAAACTATAGAAGGTTATAATTAAAAATACAATGTCAGATTCAAAAACAAGTTATATTTAAATTTAAAATGTATTAAAATAAGTCATATTTTAAAAAAATCACATTTAAATAATTTATATTTAAAAATAGGTTATATTTAATATAAAATAAATAGGTTATATTTAAAAATAAAAATATATCAAAAATAAAATATAAGATAAAATAAATTATATATTTAAAAATAAAAATGTAATGAAATAAAATAAAAAGTTATATTAGAAAATAAGTTATATCTAAAAACAAGTTATACTTAATGTTACGTGTTGATAATTGTAACAAAGGAAAAGGAATGATTTGCCAAAACGCGGAGCGAAATCACAAACAATATTTAATTGATTGAAAAAAAACAAAATAAAATATATACAAGATATACAATCGGCTATACAAGACTGAAAACACAAAGTTACTGGCGAAGTGTTACGAGGGAGAAAGGGAGAAGAATCGAGTGTCTTAACTACGTTAGTGCTAGCGAAGTAATCTAGTTGCTATTACTGGAAATCCACAAATGTGTGTAAATGAAGATAAATTTTTAGTTTGGTCAATGAAAATAGTCAAAATTCTATTTACCAAATTTGTTACATGAAATTCTCTTTTTGGGTTTTTGTTGGTCAGCAATAGAGATTCTTTTGGTTGGATATAATAACCATCGAATCATAAGCCGGTGCTAGGAAATTTGTCCAGGCTTTCCTGCATCAAAGGGTTGAGGTTAAAAATAGGGCTGAAAATAATTGCGAAAAAAACGCGAGTAAAACAGCAAGATTAGAGCGGAAAAACTCTCTCTTTTAGGCACGTACGAATAAAGAAAAAACTCCTGATCGGTGAGTAACAACAAAAGAAGAAAGTGTTTATTTACAATATACACAAAAAAAAGGTAAAGGGTAAAAAAAGATGATTGGGAGAGAAAGAAAGGGAAAAGAGAAAATGTTCTTGACTTAAAAAAGGCTTGCTCAAAATATTTCTTTGAGCGCCTAAAGAGTTCTTTAAGCGATTAGATATTATTGTTAAGGTTCAGATAGATACAATCACAGTTCTTGTAGTGTTGAAAACCCGTTCACAGATAAAGGAATCCTGTAGTTGAGTGAGATGCTAGGTCGACAACAGAAGTCCAGTGGGCTCGTCAGAAGGAGCGGTGAAGGGATGCAGCCTTGGATTGGTCTTGAATAGTGGACCAACGTTCGTTTTTGACAGCCCTTTAGTAGTTCTTCTTTGGTGAAAGAGGCGCAGGAGCTCCCTAATGTCGACCTCACAGACGGTGGGCAGAATTCTCACTGGCAAAATAGACAAGATTCTCCAAATTTATGGAGATTTGGTAGGCTCCGATGGATCTAGAATTTTTCCCTCCAAAATTGTTGTACAATTTTCCTGGCCCCACTATTGGTCAGAAAACACATTCTTATCTCCAATAAGAATCAGGGCCCTGGGAGCCGGTTTTGAAGGTACTGAAAACAGGTTGGTGTGAAGAAGCTGTGAGGTTTCTCCCAGACTTTGTGGCAACATGGAAAGAATGATGGTGGTGGAATTCCCTTTTAGTGTTTTCCAGCTCTCTCGTTAGCCAGAAAATATATTCTTATCTCTGATAAGAATTAGGCCTTGGGAGCCGGTTTTGAAATTAAAAAAAGGTTGGAGTGTGGATAGAAAAAATAGCGAGAATGTGAACTTGTGAATTGTTGTTCTCAAATTAAATTCCAACACCGGAGTTGATACTGGCAGCAATTCCTTTTACACAACTCACAACCAAAAACCTATTTTATAGGGGCTAACACCTAATTTACATATTTCTAGATGTTTGTCAAATCATCTAGATTCTTCTCGAATATACTGGAATGATCTCCAATCTTCCAAACGTTCTATTTCAAATTTTTCTATTTGGCCACTACTTCATGAAAGAAAACTTTTTTGTATTAACAGGTAGGATTCAGTAGAATCCCTTACTATAAATTGTAACCTTATTGAGACTTTCTTTTTATAGAAATACATCCTCGTAACATTAAAAATATAAAGTTACTCTTAAAAATACAAAGTTATACTTAAAAAACAACCTTAAAATATATAGATAAAGAGATGTAAGTGATAAAAGGAAAGAGAGTTCTTAGAACAAGGGCAATTTATAAATTATAATTAATAGTGTTACACTCTAGAAGGTGAGATCAGCAGGATGAGTTCAAATTGCAGTCTATTCTGTTGCATTTACTTTTGCACAAGTAAACTTGGGAATGTTACGAATTCATCTATTCTTCTCCTAGCTATGGGTTAAATAGCAGGGTAGACTGGGCTATCTAGCTATAGATGGCAACCAGCCTAAGAGAAGGACCATCCTAGGTAAAACGATAAACTATATCCAACAGCAAGGCCTCTGATTAGAAAGTTTTGATGAGTGTGGAACCATCTCTTAATTGCTGGTCTTCCCAGGTTCACCCTGACCCAGGGTGGTAGCACCGGTTAGGGTCCTAGCTATGCACAAATAGTTAACCCCCTCCTCCAAACTGAGGTCAAAACACTATGAAAATGTAAAAATAGGTTTTCATACCAGCAATATATTTTTGTAAATTCATTACCAGCAATGAATTTTGGAAGAAAAAAAATTATTACCAGCAATACATTTTTGGAAAAAAATATTACCAGCAATACATTTTTTTTAAAAATTATTACTAGCAATACATTTTTTAAAAAATTATTACCAGCAATACATTTTTGAAAAAAATATTACCAGCAATACATTTTTTGAAAAAATTATTACCAGAATTAAAATCTTGTTGACATTAAATAACCTATTGTTGATATGCTGTAAAACAAACTAAATCAAACCTAAGAGAATGAAAAACCTGAATTCCAAACTATAAGGCAACAGGGAACGTCTCTCTATGTCTATGAAGGACATATTGCAATTGACAGCTAACAACAAAAAGGAATCTGTGGAGACCCATGATTGCCTACATTCTGAAGAGACATGGTATTTACATCCTGAAAGAAAAGAAAAATGTTTAAAAACAAGGATTGATTTTGATTTTATGATTTATCAACCTCTTTGTGGCTTTAAAACTGAAGCATATTCTTGATTGTAAGAACAATTCTTTTCTTTTTATAAGTAAATATTGCAGTAACAATTCTTTGAGAATAACAATGATTTTTCCAGATACAAGTCTTACTATTGAACCCATATCTAGGGGAAAAGAGATGGATTCATATCCTTCCCAATGGTATTTGAACATAAGTGAATTTAATTAATCTGATTGCAAATTAAACTTGGCCCTCTGATTTCTCATTCCAAGCCACTACATTCTTTAGAAACAGGAAATGACAGACATGATTTAACCACAGCTGATTGAAAGAAAATTTTTTAAATGAAACTTTTGACTTATGGATAATTGTTACTTTTTCAGGTGATAATCACAATCATTAGTGGAATTCGAGGAAGTCATAAAGAAAAGGTTTTTAAAGTGTTGAGTAGTTTATCAAAGGAACACGACAGGTGAGTACCCAAGATTATTGAAAAACTATTCACCTACACACGTGCAAGCCAATGATAGGTGTATTGCATATACAATATCAAAAAACATTATCAAAAAAACTGTTTACTTGTAACAATACGATTTCTCGCACATCTTTAGAAGATAAGTAGATAAATTTCTTTTAAGTCCACTTAGTTATCCGAGTTTCATATCAATGTCGTTTCCAGTCCATCTTTGAGTCAACTTGAGTGGCAGTGTTTTTGGGAAATTCTCTCTCCAGCCTGCTTTTGAATTGGCAAGGGTAAAATGTTAATGATTTAGATAATCATGAAGGTAGAATCTTTTGAAGATTTGACCAGCTTCTGGTTTTTGGGTGATCTCTAGTTCTGGAACACAAAGAAATGGATAGGGGTGGTGGGACCCCAGCCATATAAGCAGAGAGAGGCAGGAAGTCTGGGGAGAAAAGGGATTCAGTAGACAGTGAAGCAACCAGTAGGCAACCAGTGAGTAAGAGACCAGCAGCCAGGGAGGAAGGGATCATTGGCAGTTAAGGAGATAGCAGTTCACTTATCACCCCAATCCCGATGATGATCGGTGTATATACAAATAGACATTATCAAAAAACTGTTCACTTACTACCCCCACCCTGATGATGTCAGGCATATATGCAGGTTGACATTATCAAAAGACTGTTCACTTACCACCCCCACCTTGATGATGATAGGTGTCTATGCAGGTGACTATTATCAAAAAACTGTTCACTTACCACCCCATCCTAGTAATGATAGGTGTATATGCAAGTGGACATTATCAAAAAACTGTTCAGTTACTACCACAAACTAATAATAATAGTTGTATATGTTTTTGACAGAACAAGGATTCCCCTAAAATAATAATAGTTCTGGCCTGTCTATTTGAAACTCAAACATATATATTATATTAATTGATTCATTTCTTATGGTTTATCAACCCATAGTGGGTTATTTAAAGCTAAAATATATTTCATCCAGCCTACATATTCTGTAACACTTTTCAATACCAAGCAAATGTCTATTTTAACTGTTCTTTTCAGATGGATGATTCTCAATGATTCCCTTGAGGAAACAAGCTCCTTTGATGGTGTGAAACTGCAAAATTATCTAAGTACATCAATTATGGCCCAACGGAAAAATATTCATGGAACTGAAGGTCACCTTGACAAAGAACTAAGACTCATAATTATTGTGCCTGGGTAAGTGTTTTATTTCATAACCAAGTTTCGCTTATAGACAAGAGAAATAATTCAAGACAATGATTGAATACAAACAGTCCTTATTTAATGAATTAACCTCTTTAACAATCTCCAACCACCCCCCCCTTACTTATATCCCTGCTATAAAATCTCAGGAAATTAAAAGTTTTTTAAATCCCACCATTGTACTTTGTATGAAAATTTTGATTGTGATTGTTTTCTCTTTCTTCAAAATGAATCGAGATAAATTAATAAATAAATTGGTAAATCGATAAAAAATGTAAACAAGAAAGTAACTGTTTGCACAATGCAAAAATGCCTACTGTAGAATCATTAATTTAAATATGCATAGTAGAAATATAAAGTCATGATTGTCAAATGTTTTCAATCCATCAATCACACTGAATACCACAAAAAAATAAAAGATTTATTTCCAGTGAAAAATAAAATTACAAAGCAAAGGCTATATATATATGACAATGTAGAAAAAATGTATATGAAAGAGAGTATAATAAATTTTCTAAAAATAACTACATACACAAGGCACTATTATAAATACATACAGAAGACAATACAGTGTATACACAAGAAAATAACTCTATAGACAATGTAATCTTTGCTATGGAAATGCAGTGCCAGTAATTTTTCTATATTAGAAAAGCACTGCAACTGATTACCAATGATTTTAGGTTGTATTAAGGCATCAGCAATTATTTTAAACCTGGAAATGCACTGCCACTGAGTTTTGCTATGGATTTGTATATCCACTGCAAAACTCATAATAAAAATAATTGGCAATAGTTGGATTTGTATATCCATAGCCAAGACACATTAAAAATTGTTTTTGCTTTAGAAATTCATTCCTGATGGCCGTTCCTCTGAAAAGAAATCATGTAGGATTCTCAACAGAAATATAGTTGTTTTCCAATAGTCAGGTGTTATAATGTATTTCTCACATTCTAAACCATCTCTTACCAAACATTTAGGGATTTTTACCTGAGTAAATGTTTAATCATGTCAAGTAAGTCATTCTAAGAAATCTTGTCATCATGTCACAAAAAAAAAATTATTTTACAGTTATGCAGAAACTATGGACGTTGTTCGGGCCATCTTGACTCATCCAAACTCACAAATTCGGGAACAAATCAAAATTGGTAAGTACTTTAAAACCTTAAAGATTCTTAGAACATTTTTTGTTTTTTTTATTGCATTTAATTACAAACTCCAAATTGTTATAGTTAAGTAATGTGCATGGCAGCACGGTGCAGTAATGGATAACAGCTCAGATTGAGGAATTGGAGAGCTGAGTTCAAATTCCAGTCGAATCCATTACCTTCACTTACATGCTAATAAACCTTGGGAAAGGTATGAATCCTCTTCTTAAAGCTATGGGTAAGTAGCAAGACAGATCGGGTTATATAGCCTTGGATGGCAACTGGTCTACCGCAGAATGAAATGGCAACCTACTGCAGGAAAAAGGAGCAATGGATTAAGGAATCGGAGAGCCGAGTTTGAATTCCAGTCAAATCCATTACATTCACTTACATGCTAATACCCTAGGGAAAGGTATGAATCCTGTTCTTCTTCACCCAGCTATGGGTAAATAGCAGAACAGACTGGGTTCTATAGCTTTGGATGGCAACTGGTCTACCACAGAAAGAAATGGCAACCTACTGCTGGAAAAAATTTGCCTCGACAGTCATGTATCAGTGAATCAACCATTTTCCCAATATCTGAGTTCCACTTGGGGTCTGGGGAGAGCTTGAGTCTCACCAGACATTCAAGACAAGATGCCTCACATCATGATGGGGGATGAAATTTCAGGGTCTGCACAGTGGTGGTAGAACATTACTAGTTTGGTTTTGGTCGTATTGGATTTTACAAGCCAGTCCTTTCCCAATTGAGCCCACTCCTCCAGGCTGGGTCAAATGAGAGATGAGTTGCTAGGTTCTGGTCTTTCAGATTTTTAGTGGTACACCTATAAATAGTTGTATCATCCGCATAGATACTCACTATCAATCGGAGTATGTTATTAGGCAGGTCATTAATATATATATGTACTTGTTGTGGCATTCACCCAGTCAGTTGAGCCAGCTCCATCAAATGAGCCCACAGCGTCCGAACAAAAGCTGACCAAGCGGAGCAGAGGTCGTATTCATTCAGGCATGCAAACTCATTATAGGAGTTTCAGTGGGAATTTGGATTCACAAGCAGGTGCCATCCGCATGTATACACACTTTTAGGATAGTGCAATCCCGTTTGAATTCATAGTTTCTGTCTCCTAGACTGGTTACCATACAAGGCTATAGGACCCACTCTGTCCTGCTATTTTACCCATAGCTGTGGGGAGAAGAGATGGATTCATACCTTTCCCATGGATATTAGCACATAAGTGAATTTAATGGACTCAAATAGAATTTGAACTCAGCTCTTTGATTCCTCAATCTGAGCTGCTGTCCATTAGGCCAGCGTACCTCTCTCCACACACACACACACACACACACACACACACACACACACACACACTCACACACACAAATACTGTATATTACTGTGTATAAAGCAACCTTTTGATAAGATGAGGTTAAAAAATCAATTGTATTCAGTGTTGTCTTTCTCATAGATTGGTTGCTACAGAGCCCATACTGCCGTACTATTTAACCCATAGTTAGAGGTTTTGAATTTAGGGTTGTCTTTCTCATAGACTGGTTGTCAACAAAGGCTAAACAGCCCAGACTGGCCTACCTAACCATAGAGGTTTTGAATTCAGAGTTGTCTTTCTCATAGACTGGTTGCCAGCCAAGGTGACAGAGCACAGCCTACCCTACTATTTAACTCATAGTTAGAGATTCTGGAATCAAAGTTCTCCTTCTCCGAGACCAGTTGCCACCAAAGGCTATAGGATCCAGTCTGTTCTGCTATTTTATCCATAGTTGGGTAGTGAAGAGATTGATTTATAACTTTCCTGAGAATATTTGCGTGTAAGTGAATGTAATGAAATCGACTGGAATTCAAACTCAGTTCTCTGATTCCTCAATCTGAGCCACTAGCCATTATTCTACCAATGCACCCCCCCACTAATCATTAATATACAGTAGAATTATTTGTAGAATTATTAGTAGAATGCTAATATACAGTCATAAAATACTACAATGAAAGTAAACGTAAATAACTTACAGAATAAAACGAGAGCCTGGTTTTAATAAATTTTTGATTCCTGAAGAAACCATTCTGTGCAAATAGAGAAATTGTAATTATTTACATTGTTCAAACTATTGTCCTCATTTTTGTTGACATATTCACAACATTTCAGCTATTGTACACTCCAACCTTTTTCAGGCAAATGGAATTTCAAACTGAACCCTTTATTTTGTCCACTGGTATAGATTGTTCTAGTTCCATATGCCAGGGTTCATCTGAAGAAGGTCAGAGCATACAATGGCCAAAACGTCATAAATATGGCAACAAAGATGAGGACAACAGTCTGAATAATGTAAATAGTGAAAATAATTACAATACCTCATCTCAGAAATACAGACAGATCCTAAAGAAGGCCAAAGTGTACAATGGCTGAAACATCATGAATATGGCAACGAAGATGAGGGCAATAGTCCGAACAATGTAAATAGTGTAAATAAATACAATACCTCACCTGAGAAATATAGACAGATACAGAAATTGTATTTTATCTTTTAGGTGCCGTTACTGTGTGTATTAATCCAGATAATTGCTTTCTTGAAAACAGGTAAGAAACACTTGCTTTTTTTAAATCTCCTTTATCTTGTTGAAATCTTTAATATGAGGGGTGCTGAAAAGTTCCCAAACTGACTCACTTCCCCAAATGAAACCACATGACCAAACATCAGGTTTCTTATTTAGAATGATGTTTTGGTGTCATGTCAAGAATTTTTCAGAACAAAACCATGCAAAAGGGTTAAATAAGTGTTACTTGTAGAAGAAACGACAAAACTGGGGTCACACGTCCAATCTTCACTTCTCGCTAGCCAAAACGTGCATTCGTCCCACGTTTCGGTAGACACCGGTAGATATACAGCTCACTCTATCGGTAGGTTGAAGCTAGTGTCCAGCTTCCAGACAAAAATAAACAGAGTCGTATCTTAATACGAACCTCTATACTAGTGCACGTCACCACGGTCCCAGCTGCACACCCAGCCAATGTCCCAGACCGTTTTTATTGACCGAAAATACGGCCAACACACCAATCATTGCCGTTGGCCTCGCTCTCAATCAGAGTCCCCAGCTCGTCCAATCAGCATGCAGACCGCCACTAGACAAATCGGGCCAATCAGCATAAAATAACAAATGTCGGAGAATGTACTTTCCTTTTACAAAACAGCAGCCCGACAAGCAAAACATCTTGGGCGCTTTGACTCCGGTAAGTGCGAATATTTATCGTCACAATAACAAAAGGCAATTGTGAATACAATCACTGGGCCAAGCAATACAGATTCAAAATCAGTGGAAACAGAGTATGGTATGGAATTTATAGCCACGTCCGTATTCTGTATTTAAGTAAGTCCAGTAGGACACATTCCATTCTAATTTGAATAAAGCTTCAGTTAAGTTACACCTGTGTTCATTTTCTCACTAGAATTTATTCAACTTTATTCCAATATAGAACTTTAGAAGGAATCTCGCTCTCCTCATGGCTGTCACAGCTTGATAAAGTCCTTTTGAGACGCCACGTTCAACACAGAAAAATGACACATTAGTAAACGAAATCAAATTAATACAGGCAAACGTGAATTACGTGTTTGCCCAACACTTAGACAGGCGATGAGATACTGTGTCATTGAAGGATTTGGCCCTTGCAGGAGTAGACCCCCAGACAAATTAGACATGGAATCACTACCAGAACAAATGGGCCAACATGACTTTAGTTCTGGCAAGGAATTAGCACCTAAAAAACGAGGCCACTCTGAAACGGACACAGCTATTTCAATTTTAGATGCCATCAAAACAGAATAGCCCATTATTTATGAGGTATTGGTATGATGTAATGGTCGTATTAAATAAGAAACAAAGAAGCAAGTTATAATAATAGTCATAATAAGAAGAGGAGGGGGAGGAATATTATAGCAAAAGTAAAAAAAAAATGTTTACTAATGCATTGTTTATATTTACAGATTTATATTCCCACTTTTGATGAATCAATGTGCCACTGGCTGGGTAAACAATGTCCTTTTCATTACCAGTAGAAACAATGACGTAAGTATATTTAACCTCCACCCCCCGCCCCACTGAGTGTGGTTGTGACACAGGGTCGGTTTTTAATGTGGGGAACCTGAGCATGTGCACTTGAGTCAAGAACAAAACTTCCCTTCATTTGCACTGGCCTCAGTGCAAGCACCGATCCTTCTCCCTAGTCCTATGAGGAGGTGCAGCCTTGGGTGTCTGTTCCCCTGGGCTAGGCCCCTCTCAGTATGATTTTCCTCAGTTGCACCCCAGTCCTTCGACGGAGGCGCAACCAAGTCACACTCTGCCCAAAGACAGAGACATAACTGAGAGATGATAAAACCTACCTGGCCTGTGCCAGGTAAGTATATTGAATATATAAAGATGATCTACTTGTTTTTTTTTTAATGATTTCATCCCAAGCAAGGCAATATAGCCACTAAGATGCAAGGGGTTACTGAGTATAAGAGAATATGAGAAAATAAAAAACTATTACAGAGAGTGAACAATAAAAGAATGGGAATTAAGAAGACAGAAGATAACAATTGACATTGCATTTAAATTTTTGAAGATTAATGATTATTGGAAAGCAAGAGGTAGGAAGAGAGTTCCACAAGCGAGAAGTGCGATAGAAAAAAACTATCAGCATAAAACTTACGTGTTGCATTTAAATTCACGGTAACTGCTCCGATGAGCTGCTTTCACTGGTTCCCAGACTTCATGAATTTAAGCTCTCACCCTTTCACTGTCAAAACTGTTAAATGTAGCCGTCTCTTCTACTCCAATAGCTTCGTGTCTCGCGCTTCTCGCCTGTGGAACTCCCTCCCCAGTTCTTGTTTTTCTGATAGCTATAATCTCCAACTATTCAAATGTAACATCAATCAACATCTCCAGATGCCCTGATCTATCCCCTAACCTTCTCTTCATCCTTTCCTCTATCACTCCTCTTTGCTCTCGCTCCAACTCTCTGTAACCCCTTGCGTGCTAGTGGCTTCCCACCTTGCTTGGGGTTGAATGCTTAAAAAAAAAAAATTTTGAAAATTGTACTTATTGGGGAAGCAAGTAAATGGAAGGGAGTTCCACAGGTGGGAAGTGTGAGAAAAGAAACTGTTGGCCGGGGGGGGGGGGGTACAAATGACAAGATACAAAACTGTCAAGGTTTTCCACTTCACTGAGGCGGACATTAAATCCATGAATGTTATCATCTCTATCTTCTCTTTCTATCACCCATTCCTTATTTATTTCTTTTCCCTGAAACTAAACACTGCCTTCCTTCGATATAATCTCTCCTCACAATCAAACACGAATGGTTCATTGTCAATCTGTGGTAATCTTAGGGCCCTATGTATGTGGTAATTAAGGAACAAGCCAATTTGAAATATGATACTTCCTGTAGTCTAATCTCTCAACCTTCCATGGTCTTGTACCAGTCTATATTTTTTTTCAGCTGACTTGCATTTGTGGATTAATTGCATGTGAATTTGACTTCTGCAAAATGTGAAAACTGAAAAATGAATGCAACATCCAACATTCATTTGACTTTGAAATGCATCATCCTTTCAGAATATAAACGATCATGGCCCTCCTCAGCTTCTGTTTCTTTTTAATATGAGAGGTAGTGTAGTGGTTTCTTGTTGCCTACTCCACAGTTTTAAATTTAAAGCAGTCTTTCTCTTAGGCTAGCTGCCATCCAAGTCTAGATTGCAATATGCCTGGTGAAATAATCCATAATTTATGGGCAGAAGAGATGGTTTCATGCCTTTCCTAAGGGCATTAGTGCAAAGAGAATGCAACAGATGCGATCAAAATTTGAACTTGGTTCACCAATTCAATTGTGTTCACCAACAACTGTTATGCTAACTGAACTCCTCCTCCCCTACGTTGAACAAGAGTCCACTTGACAGGATCTTGATTGATCTGAATAAATAACCAGATATTTGATCATGAGTCCTATTTCACCCATTTTGGAATGTTGGAAACTGTAACATTTATCACAATTCTATCCTTTATTATAACTGACTAATGTTCTTCATATGGTCATAGATAGGAACCAAAGACAAAACACTATCATTCCTTGCCTGTAACACAGCAGCAGTGTATTGTCATGAAGAAATATATAAAGAAACTCAAATTTGAAGGAGATTGCATCAGAATGGGTGTGGCTTTCTCACATTGAAAACTGACAAATACTGGAAATATTTTAAGATTGAGTTGACACTTTCTAGACAGGAGCTGATGATATTCAAGCCTCAAAATGATGTCTGACCTTTGGTTTCATTGGAGACACTCTTACTGGTTGTATAAATTAATATATTTATAACAAATGAAGTAATGTTCAAAGGACTTAGCTTTGGAAACATCTTCAAATTTCATATTCAAATTGCTTGTCATGTCTGCATTTTATATGTGATGTCAGTTACAAAAAAACGTCTTTCAAGCTTTTCTTCATCCATTGACTATTGTTAATCGTTTTCCTATTGAGTAATTTCTTTACAAATGAGCTACTCAACTTTAAAAGTATTGAGCTTGTGTAATTTTAAATGTTTTGGTAGATGTTAGAGATTTATGTTATTATTCAGTAATAAAAATAGATATACAAACAAATGATGACAGTCTTTGCAAATGCATTCATTTGTGCAAATGGAACTGATTTCAAGCTATTTGGCTTTTGCCCAAACAGGACTGATGCCAAGCTATTTGACTTTTGGCCAAACAGGACTGATGCCAATCTATTTGGCTTTTGCCCAAACAGGACTGATGCCAAGCTATTTGACTTTTGGCCAAACAGGACTGATGCCAAACTATTTGGCTTTTACCCAAACAGATTGATGCCAAGCTATTTGGCTTTTGCCCAAACAGGACTGATGCCAAGCTATTTGACTTTTGCCCAAACAGAACCGATTCTAATCTATTTGGCTTTTGCCAAAATAGAACTGATGTCAAGCTATTTGGTTTTTGCTAAAACAGACCTGATGTCAAGCTATTTGCCTTTCACACAAACTGAAATGATGACAAACTTTTTGGCTTTTCAGTTGTATGATATGATTCAATATTAGATCAGCTGAAGGACTGATGATATACTGTAAAGCAAACCATTAATTACTTGCATCTGCTTGTTTCTTTGTAGAATTTGTTGAATGAAGTCCAACTTTTGATCCGAAGTTCTAATCCCCAAGTCAGCTTTCTTCGGGCTCATAAGGGAAAGTTTCAAAGGTAAGAGAATGGTTCATCAAATTCTTTTATCAGAAATTCTCGTTTCTCTTCATGAATTGTGAGTAAATCTTCAAAGAAGTTAATCACAAACTGACCAGACTCAAATTCTTTCTGTTTAATATTGTATATTTCTGCTCATGAAATAATAATATTCTCACAAATATGCTGTTAAGAAGAGATTGTTTGCTATTGAATAATGGTTAACAAGCTAGTCTTGGAGACAGTCTCTAGTGAATTTACTTTTCATTTGATTATCTCATGATTGTAGCTTTGATCATTCTAAGCTTCACATTGCCTCTTACTCCAGATATGCTTTGGTTTATTTTGTTTTACGGTATATCAACCTCAATGGTTTATTTAATGCCAACAACATTTTTAGGATAGATTTGTATGAATAGAATATGTATTCTTTGGTTTTGATTTGTTTGGTTTATTTTGTTTTATGGCATATCAACCTCAATGGGTTATTTAATACCAACAAATTATTTTAATTACTGGTAATATTTTGTTGTCAAAAATCTGTTTCTGGTAATATTTTTCCTTCAGAATTGTATTGCTGGTAATAAGTTTTTTCAAAAAAGTATTGCTGGTAATAGTTAACTATTTGCCCATAGCTGGGACCCTAACAGGTACTACCACCCTGGGTCAGGGTAGACCTGGGAACACTAGCAATTAAGAGGTGGTTCCACACTCCTCAAAACCTCCTGATCAGAGGCCTTGCTGTTGGATGTAGTTTAACGTCTTACCCAGGATGGACTCCAGATATGATCTACACACACAGGTAGATGACCACCCAACAATAAGTCAGCAAAGATTTTGCGATTCTCACAATATCACTGTTGAGAAGAACATGTCTGCTGTTGAGTGATGGTTAACAAGCTAGTCTTGGAGACTGTTTCTAGTGAATTTACTTCTCACTAGATATTTCATGACTGAAGTCTTAATTGGTCAAAACTAATCCCTGTAAATATGTGTTTATAAAACAAAAGAAGCCTTTTGTTAATATCTTTCTTGCATTGGATTTTTATTTGCCATGTCCCTTCAAGATATAAGTGATCATGCCTCTCCACAGTTTCCTGGTCTTTATTATCTGTGAATTGTCGTGATTTCTTGAGAAAGATAGTTGAGTAGCATTCTCATTGCTTTCTATATGGTTTGGAATTCAGACTTGCCTTTCTAGCTTGAGAGCTCTGTCTTCCCTGCTATTAAACTAATCTCTTATTACCAGGCCTCTGTTCAGTTGGTTTCAAGGTGCATGGAATCACCTGTTATTAGCTTTTGTTCCAGGTCCACCCTGGCCTCAGGTGGTAGTAGCAGTTAGGGCCCCAGCTATGGATAAATAGTGAACCCCCAAATAAACACTATGAAATTATAAAAATATAGTAAAAATACCTGCAATACATTTTCGTAGTACAAAAATTACCAGCAATACATTTTTGTAAAAAAATAACTGATGCTCCTAAAGAAAATTAAATTTTAGCATTAAATGACCCATAAGAAGTTGATATGCCACTAAACAAATGAATGAACAAATTAAATGCCACGGCTTTTCATTAGTTGTTTTATTTTGTAATTGTGGACAGCCAAAATAAAAAGAAAAGTTTGTGAGTAAATAATTAAATTTGAATTTTATCAAGTATGTTTTGTTTTTGTTTTTTCACTTTGACAACAGTTACGACTTTGATTTGATCCTGTCCGACACCGATTTTGATAGTCCAGCCCTGTGTCGAGCCAGGAATCTCCTCTACCCAAACTGGTAAATAAAAACACAACATCTTTCTCATTATTTTATGAAATAAAATGATTTCAAAAATTATACTGTTTAATAAATAAACAGAACGTCTACTCAAATATGAGTATGTATGAAAAAATAGCATTTCAGTAATAAAATATACAGATATATGGATACACACATATACACAGATATATATATATAGATAGATTATAGATATAGATATATAGATATGAGCATATGTGTGTACAGTTTATGCAACTAACGCTATCAAAGGTAAGATTTTAGTATTTATGAAAAGAATATGTCAACACTTTCACAGCCAATATACTAAGAGCATATACAGAAATGCATTGGCCACTGATTTTTACTATGAAAATGCATTGGAAATGATTTTTATTATGAAAATGCATTGGAAATGATTTTTACTATGAAAATGCATTGGAAATGATTTTTACTATGAAAATGCATTGGCCAATGATTTTTACTCTGAAAATGCATTGGCCAATGATTTTTACTCTGAAAATGCATTGGAAATGATTTTTACTATGAAAATGCATTGGAAATCATTTTTATTATGAAAATGCATTGGAAATGTTTTTTACTATGAAAATGCATTGGACATGATTTTTACTATGAAAATCCATTGGAAATCATTTTTATTATGAAAATGCATTGGAAATGATTTTTACTATGAAAATGCATTGGCCAATGATTTTTACTATGAAAATGCATTGGCCAATGATTTTTACTCTGAAAATGCATTGGAAATAATTTTTACTGTGAATATTCATTGGCCAATTAAGAAAAAAGCTATGAAAATGCATAGGAAAATCTTAAATCTTAAGGGTGGTAGTATCCATTAGGGACCCAGCTTTGTACAAATAGTAAATACTAAACAGAAACAAAACAAAACATTATGAAATTATAAAAGTACATTTTTATAGTAAAAATACCAGAAATACATATTTCTGTTAAAAACATTGCCAATACACAAATACTAATAAATTTTAGCAAATTCACTCAAATCCATTTAAAATACTACCAAGCAACAAACATAAACAAACTCTCTCATGATATTAATCCATATAAAATCCCACAATTTTATAAAGAATTGAATTCCAAAATATAACTTCAACAAAACTACAACATAAAACACACATATCACCGCCTCTAATAATTAAATTTCGGCATTAAATGACCCATGAAGGAATTGATGTGCCGTTAAAAATTCATATAATATCCTACAATTTCATAAAGAAATCAAAGTGTATTCCAAAATATAACTTCAACAAAACTACAACATAAAACACACATATCACCGCCTCTAGTAATTATGTCTACACAAACTTGTATATGTACAAAAGCTGAGTATCATCTACCATGTATTCAATTGTGAAAGCAGAATAACATATATCATATTTTTATTACTTTCAAGCTCACAAAAAAATTAAATTTTGGCACATGGTTGTTGATGCGCCATTAAACAGAGAAATCAATCAAATTTACAAAACTAAAGTTTCCAAGAGAGATAACTCTAGGTGTATTAATTGCTAATTACAGAGTTATTTCATCAAATTCTCTTAAGAAAATCAGAGGAATAAACAGGAAAGAACCCTTAACCTGTCTGTATTGTTGGCTGTAACCAGATGTCAGTAATGATATTTTAATAATATTTAATAACAATAATTAATCTTTGTGATAATTAACATTTGCAAATAATTATAGCATAAATTCTATAAATAGTGGTTAGATGAAGAACGTTGCATTTAAGCAAGTTGTAATAAAAATATATATTAAGTCACGTGATGGGCGTTTAGTGGAAAGTAATTGATTACTTGCTTAATTCTTCTTTCCTTTGTAGGGGAAATATCCAAGTCACATCTAGGTCACCTCTTCCTATCGAGGATGTCAAGTTGGAATTTTCGCAACCATTGGAGAAACACATTCTGAAATTGAAACTAGCAGGTAAGAAAGGAATGTTTTATAGCTGCAATAATAACTATGGCAGACTTTTTTTTAAATGCACTCCTTTTAATGGAAACAAATCTACCAATTTGATTTCATTTGATCTATTGCTTGGAAATTGATTCAACAATAATGTTAAAAATACATTCATCTATGCTTTGAATATTGTTGGTACATCCGGTCTAGTGTTTCTGCAAGGTATTTAGAGATTCTTTCATAAAATACAAAGAAGAATCTGCAATTTTATTGGTGCTGATCTGGCATCTTGGCTTCGGTCACTTTTTCACTGCCAAAACATAGCTTTCCTATGCCTTTTCCATAAATACTTTCATGGTAATTGTTTGGATGAACTTTCCTGTATAGTACATAGACTTTAAGAATTTAAGCACAGGTTCCATCATTTTATAGTTAAAATGTCTTGATGCAACCATAAGATCTATGCTAGCAGATTCTTCTATCGCAATTCTCACTTGTGGAACTCCGTTCTGGCTTCTCTATCAATTTTGATCATCAAAAATTTAAATGCAATACCAATCGTTACCTTCTATCTTCTTAATTCTTGTTCTTTTATTGTCCTCTCTCCTTAATAGTAGTTTTTCTCATATTCTTTAACACTCAGTAACCCCTTGCGTCCTAGTGGCTTTATTGTCTTTAATCTTCAAAAATGAAATGCAATATCAATCGTTATCTTCTGTCTTCTTAATTCTTGTTCTTTTATTGTCCTCTCAGTTTAATATTGTTTGTTTTTTGTTTTTTTTCCTCATATCAAAATCACCTTACAAAATCACCTTGTGTCTTAGTGGATTTATTGCCTTGTTTGGGGTATAATAATTAAAGAAAATCCATACAAAAGACATATTAGATTAATATTTAATATGCCCCAAAATATTCCATTGTTCAAGTGCTAGTTTTTTGTGTTGTTTTTTTAATATTTAAATGTTACACTAAGGTGAAATTTCAAGCACATAGATGCCTGTTTTCATATGAATGTTTTTGCGTTTTTCTTGTTTTACCGCAAAACTCAGGTTTGTTTTGTCCAGAGTTCGCAACTCTCAAGTAAAAAATTAAATTGCAAAATATTTGGGGGAAAAAATTAAATGTTATGTTGGAAAACCAATCTGGACTAAGAAGATTTCCCTCAAGACGTCAGGATTTCATTTCCAGGGTGTGTTCATAGCAAAATATTTATCAGCAAGGGAAATCATATTAGCATGTCAGGTTCAAATTACAGCCAATTGTGTTTCCTTTGCACAGTCAGCCTTGGAAAAGTTATGAATCCATCCCTTCTCTCACAACTATGGGTTAAATAGTAACTTAACCTGGGCTCCCTAACCTTGGTTGGCAATTTGTGGGCAGAGGGCTGACAGCTCCAATGCATCAAAACCTACTTGCCACAGAAACCACAGCCACAACACCTACTGTGATGATTCTGTGACCCTTGAAAGTCTGATGGTAACAAGGAGGAGAGAGATTTCATTTTTTTATTATTTGGAAACTATTTTGCCACTCATGTTAAAAATACATGTTTTCTTTAATCATTTCACCTCAAGCAAGGCAATAATGCCACTAAGATGCAAGGTTTTAATCAGAGTGAAAGAGAATTCTGAGAAGACGAGAAAGGAGAATAAATGAATAGGATTCAGGAAGAAAAAAGAATGATGATTGACATTGCATTTAAATTCCTGAAGATCGTAGGTGGCAGGGAAACAAAAAACAGAAGAGAGTTCCACAGAAGAGAGGTGGGAGAAAAGAAACTGTTAGCATAGAACTTACAGTTACATCTAGCCATTTCTACCGTAAAAAAAGATCTAGCAGCCAATTAAGTCGGTCAGTTATGTGCCATGGGTGACACACACTTAGGCAATTATGTATCTTTCGATACATGACTGACACTTGCCATTTCTTTCCTTGGTAGACCAGTTGCCATCCAAGGCTATAGAACCCGGTCTGTCCTGCTATTTACCCATAGCTGGGGGGAGAAGAAGAGGATTCATACCTTTCCTAAGGGTATCAGCATGTAAGTGAATGTATTGCATTCGACTGGAATTTGAAGTTGGTTCTCTGATTCCTCAATCCAAGCTGCTATCCATTACTCCACTGTGCCTCTTAAGTAGTAAGCTTAAATCCATGTAGTCGAGGTACAAAGGAGGAAAGCTCATTAGAACAATTGCCGTAAAATAAAATTTGACTGGAATTTGAACTTGGTTCTCTGATTCCTCAATCCGAGCCACTACAGCTGTTTTCAAATTCATTTTTTTTTTTTTTTTGCATTCTATTGTTCTTGCTATTTGATCAGAAAACTCTGGGTTTATTTTTACATTTTACAATTGTAAAATAAACAGCATTAATCAAAATGTTGGGAAGGGGAGAAGGAAATTACATTGGAAAAAGTAATAGTAATAGGGTAACTAAGTATAAGCATTGTTATATTGGTTGGGTTCAAGTCAGTCTTGCACAGAGTTGGAACAACCAAAGAAATGTTTGTACTTACTTCATCATAGGAGGTTTGGCATGGCTAGAAAGATCAAGCTCAAGTAAGCCTTGTGCTGATTTGGAGCAACCAAAGAAAAAGCTGATTTATGGAGGTTTTGGAAGACATGTGTGAAAGAGTTCCACTGTCAGTGTATCAGGGAAACAAGTATGCTCCAATGGGAACATCTTACCATATCCTGCTACATCTTGCAGCAAGAGGGAGGAAAGAAATGTTTGTCTATTTATAGAACTTAAACAGCATCACCTAATGGGTGTTTGGCAAAGCCAGGTAGGGAATAAAATTTTTGATTCCCTCATTACTACCATCATGGGAAAATGTATTTCTTTTTTTATTATTATTATTATTTTATTTATTGACATTATTTTCCCGCGTTACATCAAGGCAAAATTCCTGGCACATAATCATGCCCATTTTCAGGTAAATGTTATTTTTTTTTTTTGTCATATTATTTTTCTTGCTATTCAGAGCAGTCTACACTGCTATTTATCCTATAGCTGGGGAGAAGAGGACAGGTATGCATGCCTTCCCCGAGTGAATGTAACAGACTAGGCAAAGTTTTTTATCGGTTTGCTGATTGAACTTTCTGTGCAGATAACAATTCTCTTACTGCCTCCTTGTCAGTGGCACCCCCAGCCCCACCCCCAGTGTAGTATAGAGCCACAGCCTCACCACACTGAGGCTGCTGTGGTTTCTATACTAAGTAGGCTTTTTTTACAGCCAATTGATTTTGAATTCAGAGCTGTACATCTCCTAGACTTGTTGACAATTAAGTCTAGAGAGCCCAATCTACCCTGCTGTTTAATGCAGGAGAAGAGACAGAGGGTATTTGTGCAAAAACAAAGTGCTCAGCTGGAATTTGAACTTGGTACACTGGCTTCATCACTTTCCACACCGATAGCTGCTCGCTTATGTATACATCTACTGTTACTTATGCTACCCAAAGACAATTTTATTATATAAACAAATTGCAGAAATTGATGACAAATGAGTTGAATTTTTAGCCTCTACCACAGGAGCTTGCTTTGTCATGTAGCAACTTCTACAGCCAACTGGCTGAAAAAGCCACTGACTTTTTATAGTCTTCTGAACATTATTCTTTCTTTCTTTGGTTTACGGCGATATCAAGTTGAAACACTGGTTCCTGTACGATCACCAAAGTTAAGCAATGTCAAGCCTGTTCAGTACCTATGTGGGTGACTGCTGAGGAATACCAGGTGCTGTACGCTTGGATGTGTGAGTAATAATGCATAATGGCTTGGAATTGTTAATCAGAAAGCCATTTCCAGTTGGGTTCCTTATATTCCATTAAAAGCAAATGCCCTTGGAAAAAGTATGAATTCACTTCTTTTCTCTCCAGCTATTAGTAAGACTTGTGTCACTAAACCATTATCATTTCCAAAAAAAAAAAAAAATTACAATCTAAAAATATTTCCTGGCTTTAAATAACCTGAAGAAGTTTGATAAACTGTAAAAAACAGATCAATCAAATCTTTCTTATTTTGTACCATTTTTCTTATTGGCAAGCACAGTGATATTTTTCCCTATATTTTGCAACAGAATACTATATCCTTTGTATGCAGAATGTTCTTATGACAAATGATATCAAAACAGAACACTACATATAGATTAATGGTTAACATGTGTGACGAAAGACATGACTTACTTCAGAATTCGAAGTGAGCGCAAACGTGTCTTGCCTGCAAAGATTGATTGATTGATTGATTATTTAACCAGCATATCGACCTTCGTTGGGCCATTCAATGCTGAAAAAGTTTTTTTCCAAAAAGTATAGTTGGTAATATTATTTTTCAAAAACGTATATCTGGTAATAATATTTTTCCAAAAACGTAGAGCTGGTAATAATATTTTTTCAAAAACGTAGAGCTGGTAATAATATTTTTTTCAAAAACGTAGAGCTGGTAGTAATATTTTTTCAAAAACGTAGAGCTGGTAATAATATTTTTCCAAAAACGTAGAGCTGGTAATAATGTTTTTTACAAAAACGTAGAGCTGGTAATGTTTTTTTCAAAAACGTATAGCTGGTAATAATATTTTTCAAAAACGTATAGCTGGTAATAATATTTTTCAAAAACGTAGAGCTGGTAATAATACTTTTCAAAAACATAGAGCTGGTAATAATATTTTTTCATTTTCATTCTGGTTTTTCAAAAACGTATAGCTGGTAATAACACTTTTCCAAAATCGTAGAGCTGGTAATAATATTTTTCAAAAACGTAGAGCTAGTAATAATATTTTTCAAAAACGTAGAACTGGTAATAATATTTTTCCAAAAACGTAGAGCTGGTAATAATATTTTTCAAAAACGTAGAGCTGGTAATAATATTTTTCAAAAACGTAGAGCTGGCAATAATATTTTTCAAAAACGTAGAGCTGGCAATAATATTTTTCAAAAACGTAGAGCTGGCAATAATATTCTTCAAAAACGTAGGGCTGGCAATAATATTTTTCAAAAACGTAGAGCTGGTAATAATATTTTTCAAAAATGTAGAGCTGGTAATAATATTTTTTCATTTTCATTCTGGTTTTTCAAAAACGTACAGCTGGTAATAACACTTTTCCAAAAACGTAGAGCTGGTAATAATATTTTTTCAAAAACGTAGAGCTGGTAATAATATTTTTCCACAAACGTAGAGCTGGTAATAATATTTTTTCAAAACCGTAGAGCTGGTAATAATATTTTTCAAAAACGTAGAGCTGGTAATAATATTTTTTCAAAAACGTAGAGCTGGTAATAATGTTTTTTCAAAAATGTAGAGCTGGTAAAAATGTTTTTTTCAAAAACGTATAGCTGGTAATAATATTTTTCAAAAACGTAGAGCTGGTAATAATATTTTTTTCATTTTCATTCTGGTCTTTTGTGATCTTTATAAAAAAGCAATTATTTTGTTGATAAAATTTAATTTAATTGCTTAGCTACTCAAATAAAGTTCAAATATGCGGATGTAGTTTGTCGTCATACCCAGGACACGGATGTAGTTTGTCGTCATACCCCGGACGCGGATGTAGTTTGTCGTCATACCCCGGACGCGGATGTAGTTTGTCATCATACCCAGGACGCGGATGTAGTTTGTCGTCATACCCAGGACGCGGATGTAGTTTGTCGTCATACCCAGGAGTACGGATGTAGTTTGTTGTCATATCCAGGACGCGGATGTAGTTTGTCGTCATACCCAGGACGCGGATGTAGTTTGTCATCATACCCAGGACGCGGATGTAGTTTGTCGTCATACCCAGGACATGGTACAAACATGGAAGTTCACTATTTGCCCATAGCTGGGACCCCAACAGGTGCTACCACCGCGGGTCTGGGTGGACCTGGGAACACCAGCAATTAAGAGGTGGTTCCACGCTTCCTCAAAACCTCTTGATCAGAGGCCTTGCTGTTGGATGCAGTTTAACGTCGTACCCTGCCTGCAAAGTGATGATAAAAAAGAAATATGGCTGCTATTGAAGACACAATTTATGTGTGCCCATCTCGTCCAAAATGAGACGATATTTGCACACATGCAAATTTTGGCCGTATTGGAATAGCATAAAAAGCTGGGTGCCATCAGCACGACAGAACGGAAGTGATTCGGCAGGCTGCGTGCAATAGAGCTGGACATACAGATTGACAGACGGATAAAGAGGAAGTCGAAGTAGGCGCGGCTGAGCTGGTGACTGTTTCACAACTGCCCAGTGTAACAGCTGAGAAAGGGAGTCACGCAATTCATTTCCTTGAGATGACTGAAGAAGAAGAAAAAATAGCTGGCCTGCTGGTGAGCACCACACTGCACTCCCCCCCTCATCACCATTTTTTCTCTACAACATGCTAATACAGCTTCACTCCACATTGGGGTCCCATATATACAGCCTTGTGCCATACTAAATTATAGTAAATACAGTTCACCTTTTCTATAATACAATAAGAAAACTATTATAGCAGACCATTACTTATGTAGTGGTATCAATCCTCTCTGGGTATCTCACACATGTAGCCTTATGCCAGACTAAAACCAAGTGTTTCCTCAGTCTATAATGTAATGGTAAGCATGGCAGACTTTTTTGTTTATTGATTTCAAACTGCATTGGGTGCTCCACACATTTTGCCTTGTGCCAGACTAAGCTCTGCTTAGTAAATAACAGTACCAAAAGAGAGAGTGGCATTCTGAGTTTAATGGGGGGAAATATTTTGTATTTCTTTGCAACTTTTGTAATCTGTTCAAAATGTTATTACCAATTTCCTTGTTTTCAGGATTAAAAGGCACTTTAAGTGGTTTTCCTTTTCACAAAAATGTCTACAATGTCCGTGGCCAGGTGTTATTCTCAGGTAAGCTGGCATACATCTATATACAATATAAAAAATCGTACATTTATATATCCTCCCTTCTAGCAGTTGTACACAGTGGCAGACTGTCCAGGGTGTCTGCTTGCCCGATGGCAAGTTGACCCCTGATGTAGTGATGTAGTGAATTTTCTGCCTGAAGGGAATTTGGAATCATATATGTTGCTATACATTAAAAGGAATTGTTAGATGAATTGGATGCAGAAGCAATTATTGGCAGATTAACACAAGCATCCAGTGCAACAAAAGCATGATTGCTCTTCATATAGTCGGCTGCATGCAAAATGTTCTGTTGCGCTTTTGAACGATCGGTTAATATGTCAATTGTGCAGTAAACTCTTTAAAGATATCAACCAATTACAATTAAAAAAGAATTCACATTCTGTATTTACATTAGGTATCTACTACCAGTAGTATGTACAGTACATGGACACTATAATTACTAAGAAATACACTTTTTTTCAATAAGAAGTTTAATGGTATTCTTTCTACGGATGATATTATTATTATTATTATTATTATTATTATTATTGTTGTTGTTATTGTTGTTATTATTATAAATAAATGAAACAAAATAAAACAATAACATAAAAACTTTGTATAAAATAAATTAAATTAAAAATAATAAAAATACACCCAGCATGCAACAAAAAAAACCTCCTGATTCCTCTTTCCTCTTCCCGCTCATTATTAATGTTTCTGTTCCTAATTCTTCCACACCCTGTAGCCCCTTGTGTCTTAGTGGCTTTAATGCCTTACTTGTAGAACTCTCTTCCGGCTACATGCTTTCCAGCCAACTATAATCTCCCAGCATGCAACAAAAAAAACCTCCTGATTCCTCTTTCCTCTTCCCACTCATTATTAATGTTTCTGTTCCTAATTCTTCCACACCCAGTAACCCCTTGCGTCTTAGTGGCTTTACTGCCTTGCTTGTAATTTTACAATTGCATTATGCATATTTTCAGCATTGTAAATACCTTTAATAGATATTTGTCTTCATTTGTGAATACTTATTTATTCTATGGCACCTAATACAAGAGGTACTTTTAATATTTGGTGGGGCAGAATTTTTCTCAATATAAAATTAGTCCTGGGTATGATGATAAACTACATCTGGCAGCAAAGGCCTCTAATTGGGACACTGGAGATTTTAAGCAGCATGGAA
Organism: Acanthosepion esculentum; assembly: GCA_964036315.1. Classification (NCBI taxonomy): domain Eukaryota; kingdom Metazoa; phylum Mollusca; class Cephalopoda; order Sepiida; family Sepiidae; genus Acanthosepion; species Acanthosepion esculentum. The sequence continues at coordinate 87,866,622 of OZ038509.1, forward strand.
CCACCTCTTAATTGCTGTTGCTCCCAGGTACATCCTGACCCAGGGTCGTAGCACCTTTTAGTGTCCCAGTTACGGGCAAATAATGAATCCCCAGATAAGAGCAGAACCCTATGAAAGTATAAAAATACATTTTTATAGTAAAAATACCAGCAATACATTTTTATATAAAAAGGATCAACTATACATATTCATAGCAAAATGACCAACAATACATTTTATCTGTAGTTGAAGGCATACTGTTGCGTTCAAATTATTTGGATTTCAGAATTAAATAACCCATAGAGATTGATATGCCTCTAATCAAAATCAGCCAACCAAATCAATATGAAATAAACGGTGAGAGTCTTAGTAAAAATAGAGGTTGGAAAATTATTTGAAGTGCCAAAAAGTGAAAAATGAATAAATGTGATCTTAATAAGGAGAGGTCATGGTGTCTGCGGAAAAATAAATGTTACCCCTAACTCCTATCTATTAGGCTCCTAAGCCTGTGTTTATAAATATGTTTTTATTTGTGAATATCTATCTACATTTGTTTGATGAGTTTTATTTCTTTCTTTCAGGGGACAAGCAAATGTCCACGTTTCACTATATCACCCTTTCCAACCAACTGGACGTTGAAGTTGCGACTCTATTACCAACACCGCCAAAGCCGTCTCCTCAAAAGGAAAAACTTAGTGCAAGATATTTTGTTATCTTCTCCGGCTGCCGTTTGGACAAAGAAGAATTGAAAACTTGGCTGAGGCCATGTTTTAAAAACGTAACACAAATATCAACATATCTTTTTTTTTTTTATATATTTTTTAATCATCATCACTTGAAGGCATTCAGATTTAAATGTGCCTTAGCTTATACAAGTTTCTTCTTCTCTATACTAACCTGCCCAAATAAATAAATGTCTTTATTCCTTTTTGGCATTGGATATTATTGCCACGCCTTATCCAGTGTTTCTACTATACAGGGTGCGATGGGTAAATTGTCGCCATTTTATATTTTTAATTTTGCACATGCACTTTGTTTGTTTTCGATTTTGTCAACTACCCAGTTTAGTAGGGTCAGTTGGGCACCATCTGTAAGAAAAAGAGCACCATGATGCAATTCACTCCAACAGAAATTTGGATTCGGCATTCGTGCCGGAAGCTCCAATATGAAAATTTCCGAGTGTTTGGGTGTCAATCTGAGGACTGTGCATAGGATGCAGAAAGATTTGGATGATATATCCAGTCAGCATAATGGCGTTTGGAGTGATCGCTCGTGATGGTGATGTTATGCATCACATCATCTTCCCACAGGGCCTCGAACTCAACACAGTGGCCTACATCAAGTGCCTTGAGGAGGTAGTGCTACCCTGGCTTAAGAGGGTGGCTGTTGGAAGACCCTATATCTAGCAACAAGTCTCTGCACACAAGCAGGAGAACCCAGTCATGGCCATCAGACAATTTCTGCGACCACATCGATCCATACATCTGGCCACCTATCTCCCTAGACTGCAACCCCTTGATTTTTATGCGTGGTGTGCAGTTGAGCGAGAGA
>OZ038509.1:87873151-87883151 GCA_964036315.1 Acanthosepion esculentum
AGAAATTCAAACAACTTAAGACTATTACTACTTGGTGGAAAAGCAAGAGAAATAAGACGAGAGATATACTAGTTAAAAATGAATAATAATTGCCAAGGCTTCATCTAAGAAATTCAGACAACTTAAGACTGTTACTACTTGGTGGAAAAGCAAGAGAAATAAGATGAAAGAAATACTAGTGAAAAATGAATAATAATTGCCAAGGCTTCATCTAAGAAATTCAGACAACTTAAGACTATTACTACTTGGTGGAAAAGCAAGAGGAATAAGATGAAAGAAATACTAGTGAAAAATGAATAATAATTGCCAAGGCTTCATCTAAGAAATTCAGACAACTTAAGACTATTACTACTTGGTGGAAAAGCAAGAGGAATAAGATGAAAGAAATACTAGTGAAAAATGAATAATAATTGCCAAGGCTTCATCTAAGAAATTCAGACAACTTAAGACTATTACTACTTGGTGGAAAAGCAAGAGGAATAAGATGAAAGAAATACTAGTGAAAAATGAATAATAATTGCCAAGGCTTCATCTAAGAAATTCAGACAACTTAAGACTATTACTACTTGGTGGAAAAGCAAGAGGAATAAGATGAAAGAAATACTAGTGAAAAATGAATAATAATTGCCAAGGCTTCATCTAAGAAATTCAGACAACTTAAGACTATTACTACTTGGTGGAAAAGCAAGAGGAATAAGATGAAAGAAATACTAGTGAAAAATGAATAATAATTGCCAAGGCTTCATCTAAGAAATTCAGACAACTTAAGACTATTACTACTTGGTGGAAAAGCAAGAGGAATAAGATGAAAGAAATACTAGTGAAAAATGAATAATAATTGCCAAGGCTTCATCTAAGAAATTCAGACAACTTAAGACTATTACTACTTGGTGGAAAAGCAAGAGGAATAAGATGAAAGAAATACTAGTGAAAAATGAATAATAATTGCCAAGGCTTCATCTAAGAAATTCAGACAACTTAAGACTATTACTACTTGGTGGAAAAGCAAGAGGAATAAGATGAAAGAAATACTAGTGAAAAATGAATAATAATTGCCAAGGCTTCATCTAAGAAATTCAGACAACTTAAGACTATTACTACTTGGTGGAAAAGCAAGAGGAATAAGATGAAAGAAATACTAGTGAAAAATGAATAATAATTGCCAAGGCTTCATCTAAGAAATTCAGACAACTTAAGACTATTACTACTTGGTGGAAAAGCAAGAGGAATAAGATGAAAGAAATACTAGTGAAAAATGAATAATAATTGCCAAGGCTTCATCTAAGAAATTCAGACAACTTAAGACTATTACTACTTGGTGGAAAAGCAAGAGAAATAAGATGAAAGAAATACTAGTGAAAAATGAATAATAATTGCCAAGGCTTCATCTAAGAAATTCAAACAACTTAAGACTATTACTACTTGGTGGAAAAGCAAGAGAAATAAGATGAAAGAAATACTAGTGAAAAATGAATAATAATTGCCAAGGCTTCATCTAAGAAATTCAAACAACTTAAGACTATTACTACTTGGTGGAAAAGCAAGAGAAATAAGATGAAAGAAATACTAGTGAAAAATGAATAATAATTGCCAAGGCTTCATCTAAGAAATTCAAACAACTTAAGACTATTACTACTTGGTGGAAAAGCAAGAGAAATAAGATGAAAGAAATACTAGTGAAAAATGAATAATAATTGCCAAGGCTTCATCTAAGAAATTCAAACAACTTAAGACTATTACTACTTGGTGGAAAAGCAAGAGAAATAAGATGAAAGAAATACTAGTGAAAAATGAATAATAATTGCCAAGGCTTCATCTAAGAAATTCAGACAACTTAAGACTATTACTACTTGGTGGAAAAGCAAGAGAAATAAGATGAAAGAAATACTAGTGAAAAATGAATAATAATTGATAAGGCTTCATCTAAGAAATTCAGACAACTTAAGACTATTACTACTTGGTGGAAAAGCAAGAGAAATAAGATGAAAGAAATACTAGTGAAAAATGAATAATAATTGCCAAGGCTTCATCTAAGAAATTCAGACAACTTAAGACTGTTACTACTTGGTGGAAAAGCAAGAGAAATAAGATGAAAGAAATACTAGTGAAAAATGAATAATAATTGCCAAAGCTTCACCTAAGAAATTCTGACAACTTAAGACTATTACTACTTGGTGGAAAAGCAAGAGAAATAAGATGAAAGAAATACTAGTGAAAAATGAATGATAATTGTCAAGGCTTCATCTAAGAAATTCAAACAACTTAAGACTATTACTACTTGGTGGAAAAGCAAGAGAAATAAGACGAGAGATATACTAGTTAAAAATGAATAATAATTGCCAAGGCTTCATCTAAGAAATTCAGACAACTTAAGACTGTTACTACTTGGTGGAAAAGCAAGAGAAATAAGATGAAAGAAATACTAGTGAAAAATGAATAATAATTGCCAAGGCTTCATCTAAGAAATTCAGACAACTTAAGACTATTACTACTTGGTGGAAAAGCAAGAGGAATAAGATGAAAGAAATACTAGTGAAAAATGAATAATAATTGCCAAGGCTTCATCTAAGAAATTCAGACAACTTAAGACTATTACTACTTGGTGGAAAAGCAAGAGGAATAAGATGAAAGAAATACTAGTGAAAAATGAATAATAATTGCCAAGGCTTCATCTAAGAAATTCAGACAACTTAAGACTATTACTACTTGGTGGAAAAGCAAGAGGAATAAGATGAAAGAAATACTAGTGAAAAATGAATAATAATTGCCAAGGCTTCATCTAAGAAATTCAGACAACTTAAGACTATTACTACTTGGTGGAAAAGCAAGAGGAATAAGATGAAAGAAATACTAGTGAAAAATGAATAATAATTGCCAAGGCTTCATCTAAGAAATTCAGACAACTTAAGACTATTACTACTTGGTGGAAAAGCAAGAGGAATAAGATGAAAGAAATACTAGTGAAAAATGAATAATAATTGCCAAGGCTTCATCTAAGAAATTCAGACAACTTAAGACTATTACTACTTGGTGGAAAAGCAAGAGGAATAAGATGAAAGAAATACTAGTGAAAAATGAATAATAATTGCCAAGGCTTCATCTAAGAAATTCAGACAACTTAAGACTATTACTACTTGGTGGAAAAGCAAGAGGAATAAGATGAAAGAAATACTAGTGAAAAATGAATAATAATTGCCAAGGCTTCATCTAAGAAATTCAGACAACTTAAGACTATTACTACTTGGTGGAAAAGCAAGAGGAATAAGATGAAAGAAATACTAGTGAAAAATGAATAATAATTGCCAAGGCTTCATCTAAGAAATTCAGACAACTTAAGACTATTACTACTTGGTGGAAAAGCAAGAGGAATAAGATGAAAGAAATACTAGTGAAAAATGAATAATAATTGCCAAGGCTTCATCTAAGAAATTCAGACAACTTAAGACTATTACTACTTGGTGGAAAAGCAAGAGGAATAAGATGAAAGAAATACTAGTGAAAAATGAATAATAATTGCCAAGGCTTCATCTAAGAAATTCAGACAACTTAAGACTATTACTACTTGGTGGAAAAGCAAGAGGAATAAGATGAAAGAAATACTAGTGAAAAATGAATAATAATTGCCAAGGCTTCATCTAAGAAATTCAGACAACTTAAGACTATTACTACTTGGTGGAAAAGCAAGAGGAATAAGATGAAAGAAATACTAGTGAAAAATGAATAATAATTGCCAAGGCTTCATCTAAGAAATTCAGACAACTTAAGACTATTACTACTTGGTGGAAAAGCAAGAGGAATAAGATGAAAGAAATACTAGTGAAAAATGAATAATAATTGCCAAGGCTTCATCTAAGAAATTCAGACAACTTAAGACTATTACTACTTGGTGGAAAAGCAAGAGGAATAAGATGAAAGAAATACTAGTGAAAAATGAATAATAATTGCCAAGGCTTCATCTAAGAAATTCAGACAACTTAAGACTATTACTACTTGGTGAAAAAGCAAGAGAAATAAGATGAAAGAAATACTAGTGAAAAATGAATAATAATTGCCAAGGCTTCATCTAAGAAATTCAGACAACTTAAGACTATTACTACTTGGTGGAAAAGCAAGAGGAATAAGATGAAAGAAATACTAGTGAAAAATGAATAATAATTGCCAAGGCTTCATCTAAGAAATTCAGACAACTTAAGACTATTACTACTTGGTGGAAAAGCAAGAGGAATAAGATGAAAGAAATACTAGTGAAAAATGAATAATAATTGCCAAGGCTTCATCTAAGAAATTCAGACAACTTAAGACTATTACTACTTGGTGGAAAAGCAAGAGGAATAAGATGAAAGAAATACTAGTGAAAAATGAATAATAATTGCCAAGGCTTCATCTAAGAAATTCAGACAACTTAAGACTATTACTACTTGGTGGAAAAGCAAGAGGAATAAGATGAAAGAAATACTAGTGAAAAATGAATAATAATTGCCAAGGCTTCATCTAAGAAATTCAGACAACTTAAGACTATTACTACTTGGTGGAAAAGCAAGAGGAATAAGATGAAAGAAATACTAGTGAAAAATGAATAATAATTGCCAAGGCTTCATCTAAGAAATTCAGACAACTTAAGACTATTACTACTTGGTGGAAAAGCAAGAGGAATAAGATGAAAGAAATACTAGTGAAAAATGAATAATAATTGCCAAGGCTTCATCTAAGAAATTCAGACAACTTAAGACTATTACTACTTGGTGGAAAAGCAAGAGGAATAAGATGAAAGAAATACTAGTGAAAAATGAATAATAATTGCCAAGGCTTCATCTAAGAAATTCAGACAACTTAAGACTATTACTACTTGGTGGAAAAGCAAGAGGAATAAGATGAAAGAAATACTAGTGAAAAATGAATAATAATTGCCAAGGCTTCATCTAAGAAATTCAGACAACTTAAGACTATTACTACTTGGTGGAAAAGCAAGAGGAATAAGATGAAAGAAATACTAGTGAAAAATGAATAATAATTGCCAAGGCTTCATCTAAGAAATTCAGACAACTTAAGACTATTACTACTTGGTGGAAAAGCAAGAGGAATAAGATGAAAGAAATACTAGTGAAAAATGAATAATAATTGCCAAGGCTTCATCTAAGAAATTCAGACAACTTAAGACTATTACTACTTGGTGGAAAAGCAAGAGGAATAAGATGAAAGAAATACTAGTGAAAAATGAATAATAATTGCCAAGGCTTCATCTAAGAAATTCAGACAACTTAAGACTATTACTACTTGGTGGAAAAGCAAGAGGAATAAGATGAAAGAAATACTAGTGAAAAATGAATAATAATTGCCAAGGCTTCATCTAAGAAATTCAGACAACTTAAGACTATTACTACTTGGTGGAAAAGCAAGAGGAATAAGATGAAAGAAATACTAGTGAAAAATGAATAATAATTGCCAAGGCTTCATCTAAGAAATTCAGACAACTTAAGACTATTACTACTTGGTGGAAAAGCAAGAGGAATAAGATGAAAGAAATACTAGTGAAAAATGAATAATAATTGCCAAGGCTTCATCTAAGAAATTCAGACAACTTAAGACTATTACTACTTGGTGGAAAAGCAAGAGGAATAAGATGAAAGAAATACTAGTGAAAAATGAATAATAATTGCCAAGGCTTCATCTAAGAAATTCAGACAACTTAAGACTATTACTACTTGGTGGAAAAGCAAGAGGAATAAGATGAAAGAAATACTAGTGAAAAATGAATAATAATTGCCAAGGCTTCCTTCATCTGAGAAAAGAAAACAATTTTAGACTATTGGAAAATCTAGAGAAATTAAATGAGATAATAATGCCCAACAATGAAATAATAAAATGAAAATATTAATTCCCATTATCTGAGGAATAATATGATGACTTCACTTTAGAAATGTAGGCAATGCCATAGGAAGACTGTGAAATAGATCAGATGTAAAATAAATAACAATGATGAGGATAGAAATAGAGAAAATCTATGTAATAATGACTGATGTTTTTCTTGTAGGATAAACACAGGTTGGATTCTTTACCTGCAGGATGGTACTATAATGGTCAACAATATGTTTGTTTGACAGGTGAGAGATCAACTCAACATCCTTGTATCCTTTTGGGAGGAACAGATTTATCATTCATTCCAAAATATACATTCAATCCATACAATATAAAACATATTTTCTTGTCCAGTTCCAGAAATTACTTGAATTTTATGCCATTTATTTTTATGCCAATAATTCAATAAATCAAAACACAAATTTGAATTTTTTATTTTAAAATATTTTTAACAATTTTCACTTCCTTCTGGTGAATTTTGCATACATCATCTCATAAACTGTTTATATATTTTTCTTATTGTATATACATCTTAAAATATGGTATGAAATATATATATACATATATATATATATATATATATATATATATATATATATATATATATATATATATATAGATATATTTATATATATATATATATATATATATATATATATATATATATATATATATATATGTTATGACATGACAGATATGTTATGACATATTATAACATGACATGTTATAACATGTTATAATATATATGTTATGACATGACATATATATATATGCTATGATATATATATATTATATATATATACGTTATATATATATGTGTGTTATGACATGATATATATATGTTATGACATGTCATGTTATGATATATATATGTTATGATATATATGTATGTTTTGATATATATAAAATATATGTTATGACATGACATATATATATATATGTTATGACATGACATGTTATGATATATATATATATAACGTATTACATGACATATGTTATAAATATAAATATATGATATATATATATATATATATGTCATGATATGTATGTATGTTATGACATGACATATAATATATGTTGTGACATGACATATATATATATATGTTATGACTTGACATATGTTATGATATATATATATGTTATGACATGACATGACATGTTATAACATGATATGACATGACATATATGTTATGATAAATTATAACATGACATGTTATAATTTATGATATATATATATATGATATATATATATGTGTGTGTTATGATATATAATATATATGTTATGATATATATGTATTTTATGACATATATTTATATATATATGTTATGACATGACATATAATATATCTATGGTATGACATGACATGTTATGATATATATATATATATGTTATTACATGACATATGTTATAAATATAAATATATGTTATGACATATGTTATGATATATATATATGATATTACATGTGTGTTATTTTATATATATATATATGTTATGACATGACATATATTATATATAGATATATGTTATGACATGTCATATATTATGATATATATATATATATATATATATATATTATGACATGACATATACTATGGCACTAAATGTTATAATGAAAACCCTTTGGGATTTATGACATTTATTATGTCGGATCTCCTACCAACGTTATCCTTAGGCTCATATAAGGTCTGATGATTGAGCAGCATCCCCTCCCAAGGCCAAAGTACTGATGATGTGGGGTTTGGGTTGGCGGTTTCTATGCTTGTGATATAGGTATTCATAGGTGGGATAAGAATAATCTTGAACAGAAAGTCAACATCCTCCATCAAGTGTTCCAAGAAGTAGAACCCAAGATAAACCTTTCGAAAAGAAAATCTATGATCTGGAATTGGAAAGAAAGCTGTGATGGCACGTACTCTGAGTTCATCATGAAAATGATGCAATTAGTAAATGCTAAACACTTCACATAACTCAGCATATGGATCAGCTATAACAAATTACGTATAGAAGCAAAAGAATTTGAAACTAGAATAGGTTGTTCCAGATGTTGTTTTGCACAACACTGCAAATTGCTGCATGCTAAAACATGAAACTAGCAGTCGGGGTCAGTAACTACATACCAGGATTTCTACTTTTATACATATATATATATATATATATATATATATATATATATATATATATATATATATATATATATACATACATATATATATATATAAGTATTTATTTATTTTTTTTTTTATATATATATATTTGATATTTCAGATCTGCCCCGATCTTTCATCAGAAATAACTGTATTCAGAAGTTTGTTTACAAGTAGCGTCCGTCACGAGGCGCGGACGTCACGTGATGTGGAATGTTTGAATATTTCTAATGTAAATCTAATGATAATAATATTTTAGATGTTGTTTAAAAAGGTTTTTTTAACTATATCTAAAAAAAAAATTTTTTAACTATTGAAATATTTATACAGATTTAAAATTCCCAAGTCTTTGTTTAACCCTAGTTTATATGTGTCTAATTTTAAAATCCAGTATTTCTCTTTTTTCTGCGTGTGTATGTTGAACTAAAATCGGAATCTATGAATATACATTTACAGTTTTCCAATGAGTGTTTTGATTGATTAAAGTGTTCAGCTATGGGGGAATAAGGATTGTTTTGACGTATGGTTAGTTTATGATTGTTGAAGCGAAATCTAAAATTATTTCCAGATCCACCAATATATCCAATGTCCCAATAGTGGATATATTGGTGAACAATCAAAAACTAACCATACGTCAAAACAATCTTTATTATTGTTAGATTTACATTAGAAATATTCAAACAAAGTTGCATTCCACATCACGTGACGTCCGCGTCTCGCGACGGATGCTACTTGTAAACAAACTTCTGAATACACTTATTTCTGATGAAAGATCGGGGCAGATCTGAAATATCAAATATATATATATAAAAAAAATATAAATAAATACTTTCACAAAAAAAACATTCAATTTTTTTAATTTGCAACTTTAAGATTTTTTTAATTTGAACCATAGGATTTTCCATATATATATATATATATATATATATATATATATATGGAAAATCCTATGGTTCACGCCACCATATAATATGGCTGTAGCTACTAAATTAGGGAAGGAATTCTGTTGACTATTAAAGAAGGATTTTCCCCACTTGAATAACTTGCATAAAATATTTAATAAAAACACCGTTAAACTGAGTTATAGTTGTATGCCTAACATTGCAAATTTGATTAATAAATACAGCACTAAAAAAATAAAAAATAAACAACATATCAATTTCCCCAAATGCAACCGCATTAATAAGGCCACTTGTCCCATTAAAGGAAAATGCCAATATGAATGCGTTGTGTATAAAGCTGAGGTATATAGCAACAAACCTAATAATAATAGTAACAATAATAATAATTGTACTGATGAAACAGTTTATGTGGGTTCAATCCAACGGCCATGATAGAAAACGATATTATAACCATAGAAGTAGTTTCACACATGAGATATACAGGCATAGGACGAGTTTATCTAAATATGTGTAGAAGATTAAAAAGGAGCAAGGCATAGATCCTATATTAAAATGCGAGATAACAAAAAAAGGCCACCAATACATAGTTGGCAATAAATATTGCCTCCTATGTATTCAGGAAAAATTAGTTATAGCCACACTTATAATATGTTATTCAACCAGAGATCAGAAATACTTAATGGTTGTAAACATAAAAAGAGCTTGGTTACTTGAATAATGGGATCGTTATGTGTTTTTTTTTTTTTCCAGGTCGCTGTTTTACTAATAAAATATTTTTTGGCCTCTACCCTCCTTTGTTTTTCTTTGTCTTGTTTTTGTTTTTGTGGTAATTTTTTATTCTTTCTTGTGGCAATTTTTTCAATAAAATGTTGTTTGGGCCAACCCTCTTTAGCCAGAGTTATCCTGATTATCTGTTAGGTGAAACCTAGGTAGATAAGTTCTGGCTCAATATTTTTTTTTTAGTTTATATACAGGGTGTCTCAAAAAATGTACTCACACTTTGAATGGCGAGAAAACCTTTATTTATGAACATAGAGTGAAATGGAAGAGCTTCGAATACAGAAGAAAAATGTAATTGAACAATCATGTTCTCAAA
>OZ038509.1:87888151-87905651 GCA_964036315.1 Acanthosepion esculentum
AACTTCCTCATTTTAAAAGGGAAGATGGTAATGCCATCCGGCCACTTTCCATCACCACGGTCGAGGCCTACGGGTTCAATTTGGGAAGGGAACCCAGCTGCATCCAAACCTCTTTTGATGATGTCGGTAATTGCTGCATGCCGTGGAATGCGGCCGGCACTACAACGACAGGAGAGAGGATGCAAACCAAACTCATCGATGTGATTAAATATACGTCAGTGTTTAAACAAAATTTATTCAGTATTACTATTGTTTAGGTAATAAGCATTATAACATAGCACAAATATCTGTATTGTGGAAAAAGCAATTTTCAACAATATACATATTTTTTTTACGTATTAATAGTTATTTTTTAATTTTTATCAAAAACGACATTCTTGTACATGTAGTTATGGATACTATTATACATTAATTACTAGTTTGTTTAATTAATAACTATTTGTGCTCAGCTGTTGACATTAATAGCTATCTGGTGATGTGTTAAAATTTTGGAATAATGCAATGACAAAAATTTTAATTTCGTCTCTCTGATAGATGCTGCGATCTGTTTATAAAGTATTATCACAAACACTGGATTCAATAAAGTATTATCCAAGCTATTTATTATTTAAATTGATAAAGAAAAACATTAAAAAAAATTCCTTTCATTCACTCCATGCTTTACCTCCCTTTCCACAGCCGCATACACACTAATCTCCTACCTCAGGGAAATAGGGATTACTTGGCAGCACCCATCTCCTCTCTAAGTAACACCAGACAGGTTGTATTTCTGTACGTAGTATCAACAGCAGAAATGATTTAGATGGACTCAATTCTTTTTTTTCATTACCCGCTAGATTGTTTGTTTTCCATGCTGACACGTTAATGGCATTTTACCTGGCAGCACCCATCTCCTCTCTAAGTAACACCTGATTTTTAAAAAGTATTTTGAAATTTGTATCAATGTGCCGATCTTTTGTAAATATGGATGTCCATACACATTACCAGAAAGTAAGGGCGGTGCCTTATCACCCTTATAGTAAATTTAAAGCCAAAGTTGTTTCTTTAACCTTTTCTCCCCAAGCAAGGCAGGAATGCCACTAGTATGCAAGGGGTTGCAGAAAGTGAAAAAAACTGGGTAAAGAGGGAACTGAGGAAAGGATAAAAGCTGAACTGGGTTCAAGAAATAGAAGAAGCCGATTAACATTGCATTTAGATTTTTGAAGATTGTAGTTATCAGGGAAGCAAAGAAAAGGAAGGGAGTTTCACAGGCAGGAAGTGTGAGAAAAGAAACTCTTGAAGTAGAAATAGCAGTCACATTTATCTAATTCATCAGTAAAATGGTGACACCTAGATGTCAATCTAGTAGAACACATGTAGTCTAGGCACCAGGGAAAAAAAACTTGTCAGAGCAATAGCTATGAAAATATTTGTAGAAAAGACAGAGGGAAGCCACGTCATGTTGGTGATTGAAGTCAAGATGCCAAGTCCGGATCAATTACATTGGAAATCCCTCTTTGGATTTTGTCAAGAATCTAGAGATGATTAGCAGGAGCACCTAACCAGATATGGCAACAGTATTCAATGCACGGATGAAGGGTAGATTTGTAAATGTGCAAGATAGTCTCTGACAAGAAAAAAAATATTCTGGCACAGCACAGTGACCCAAATTTTCTTGCAGCTATTGATTCAATGCAGGCATTCCACTTCAAGTCAGTTGAGAATGTATTATGCAACTGTTGATCAGAATAGCCTCTCAAGATACTATGCAAGATTCCAGGCTCCTAACTACCATTCGGGAACAGCAACCAGAAAACTGCCAAGCCAGTACTCTCAGAATGAAGAGACGTTGCCATCATCCTCACATATCACAAAAAAGAGTCATGACAGCGTCACTATTAAGGGCTGATAAAAGGAAAGGAACTGGTAACCGCTTCCTAAACAGAAAACAAGCCTCTACTCCTGTTCAAGAGAAGTGGGAGAAATATGGACTGTGCGATAGGAAAGAGTAAACAAGCAAAACCAATAAAAAATACAAAGAAACAAACAAAAATACAAAAAAATAAACAAAAAAGCAAAAGCAAACAAAAATGCAGACAAAAAACAAACAAAAAATACAAAATATCAAATACAAGCAGAACAATCAAAAAATACAAAGAAACAAGCAAAACAAACAACATATACAAAAACCAAACAAAAAATACAAAAAAGCAAGCAAAACATGAAGAATGCAAAAAACAAGCAAAACAAACAAAAAACAATAAAAAAATACAAAAAACAGCAAAACAAACAAAAAAGCAAGCAAGACAAAATATACAAAAAACAAAAATACAAAAAACAAACAAGCAAAACAAACAAAAAAGAAGTAAAACACAAAAATACAAAAAACTAGCACAACAAACAAAAAATGCAAAAAACAAACAAAAATACAAAAAACAAAGAATACAAAAAAAATGCAAATAACAAACAAAAATACAATAAAAACAAACAAAAAAACAGTTCTGATTTGGCTTTCCAGTTATTTCAAGAAATGAACATTCAGATAACTGATTTGAAGAATCACTCACTCAGTGGCCATAGAACTTTTGACCATGCAATGTTTAACTGACATTTTAGTATATAAGGATGGAGATGAGGCAATTGGAATGCGGTAACGAAATTGGTAAACCACATAATGTTCTTCTAATGTAACTGGTCAGTGTGATTGCCTAACAGTGAAGCTTGACATTATATGGACAGAATAAAGTGACATCGTTTCAATGATGCTTTCATACAATTACAGCGACTTTGAGGTGATTTTTTTCTGATTTCTATGGCCGAAAGCATACAACTAGGGAAATCAGAAAAATTCACTTCAAAGTCACCATAGTTGTATACTTAAAATTCAATAAAACATCAGATAATGGAAAATATTTTCCTATTTTTTTAAGATTACTGGGTAGTTAAAAATGATATAAAGAAAGGGGCTCGTGTTAGATTCCTAACCCTATCCACCATAGAAAAAGATGGGATAATCTTCCATCTGTCATTCAAGCTATCAATATGTCAACACCTAAAATAAACAGCTGCCGCCATGTTAAAAAATGCATTTCTGCAATATGTTAAACTTAAAGTAATATTTGTTTCAAATCAGATTAATTAAACTTTAAATCAGTTAATATTCCTCAAATAAAGTTTCAAAAAGTATATTTTATTTTGGGAAGTTGTTTTAATAAAGACAATTGCATCTTGATGAAAGGTGGCTAAAAATGCTGCTAAAATCAATAATTTAAAAAAAAAACTCCTTTCTGTCAATTTAAATTAGTTTCAAAATCTAGTAAAATATTTTGCTTAGTGAAAAAATTAAATTTAATTTATTGGCTTGAATTTAAAACTAAAACTAATGCTTCAAAAAAGAATTTTCATTTTTAATAATTCATTTAAAACTTTAGGTATCATGAATCTGTGGTGGTACCTGTTATGAATAATCAAGTGTGGTCTCCTCTTGTTCTGCTACTCTCCTCTTCAAGAGAGATATTTCTGTTTACTGGGACTCTAAAAGGACACTATACTAGAACCTTGTATACTCAGTTGAATAAAGCTTTCTTAAAGGCTACACCTGCATACTTTTGTCATTACAGTACCTACTATTTATTGACATTTTTTCCTCAATAGGAGTAGATAGGTTTGCTTATCGCCCCGTTCACCTTCCTCGACGATCGTTTAAACAGGATTAGAGGTTTTTTGTTTAAGACTGTCTTTTCTGTTCCTTCTTTTCTGTTTTCTTCTTCTCTTTCATTTCCAGTGCATTTTAGCAGCATTATCACCATGCTTACTCTGTAACCCTCTACCTCGAGTGGCTTTTGGGCCTTGTACGGGGTGAATGTCATTATACAAAAGAAATTTTTTAAAAATGACTTGTATCACTAAATCATTATTTTCTCCAAAATAAAAAACAAGTCTTACAGCCTAAAAATATTTTCTTGTAATAATATTCTGCAAAGGGTTGATAAGACGTAAAAAACGAATTCATTAATTACTTCCTCCTGCTCCGTCTATAAAACCACCTCGTTTAGTAATCCCCTATTTTGTGTGGCTCTTGCGTCTCGTATTCGGGAACATTTAGTCAAAAACAAACTCAAAATTGTTAAGACTGAAAAAAGTGATTACTAAAGAGTTATTTCCCTTTATAAAGCATATCAAAAGTTGTCTCCCTTAGATCTAGTAACTACTTTTTAAAAGAAATTCTAGTTTATTGCTACTTATATTTTTTAATTTTTTATGTGCCGTGTCCCTTCAGGGCGTAGGTGATCATGGCTCTCCACAACATCCTATCTTTCGAAGCTAAATTCTTTTTTTCTTGCTTTTTTAGCATTATGAATGTGTAGGTGGCGTAATGGTTAGCAGCTCAGAATGGGAAATTAGAGAGCCAAGATCGAATTCCAACGAGTATATTTTTGCTTAAATACCCTTGGGTAAGGTATGAATCCACCCCTTTTCTCTATTCCCCAGCTAGTAGGGCAGACTTTAGCCTTGGTAGACAGTCTAGAACAATGATTGACAATTTGTAGTGCATGCCCCACCAGTAGGGCATGGTAATATTTTCGTGGGGTATGCGTAGGATGTGCACCCTTCGGCTTTACTATACCAACAGAATAAGGGGGCAATTCAAGAATGAGTTATTAACAGTGAATTGTTTTCTAGTGAGTCTGTGCAAGTGGATATTTCTGATGTTTCAATGCAGTGACAAGAAGAACACTCGGAGATGCAAAATGATGAGACTTTTAAAACTTTATTCAATATAAAAGGAGTGACGGTGTTGTGGACCATACCGTGTGTGAATGTGGGAAGAGAAGATGAGTTATCTCTAGGTTAAGACTTCCGCTGGCCGGTCCAGCTACATAAGAATGTTGGACTTTGATGTAGTCCTAAGAAGGCAAAAGAAAACGAACGAGACCGATATGCATGCATGCGAACAAATATATATTAATAACAAATAGATTAATACATGAATTACAAATACATTGAAGACATGAATAAAATGTTACAGTGTTGTATGGAGAAATTATTGTGTGTGGGTGTTGAGTGTCCGTACGGATGCGTAAGGGTGTTCCCAGAATATGTGAAACGCTGCTTGTGTGAGAGGATCACATAGTGGTGTAAGTGAAAAAGAGAAAGTTTTTTTTTACCTCGCCTCACGTGCGAGGTTGCGGCCTCAGGAGAGGCAGTTTGGCCGCACGTGTGCGAAGCCGTGGAAAGAGAGAGAGGCGAAAGGTCAGCCAGTATTTATACTCCCGGGAGAGAGAGACCCCTGTTGAAGGGTTAAGGAAATGAGGAGGAGCTAACTGCGACAACGGCATGGCTTTGGGATGAGACAATAACTAAATACACAAAAATTCCACCACCTTTACAAGAAATTTATTGCTATCATTTCCATTTTCATATTGAGCTGAATGAGGATTTCGTGTTGTAAATGATTTGTTATTGAAGAAAAGAAATCGACTGGTTTATCACTAAACGAGGAGACTTGAGGCTGACTAAATTGGTGCCTAATATCAAATCATAAAATCTTTCTGTAGCAGGTGTGACGCACAAGGATCTCACTAACAGTCATTTTGTGATGAGCTCAAATTTCGTTTTGCATTATCATATCATGATTAAAATTATCAAAGTATATTACAGAATAAGCTTTCATTCAAATATTTTATATTTCTGCCTTTCAATTCTGTATTATATGTTTTGAAACTATAGATATTTAACTGCCTTTTTGTTTTGTTTCTTCTTAATATTTCCCTTAGGTGGACGCCATGGTATTTGGAGGCTTGTTTAGCAACTAAGTTAATCGCCTTTTAAGCTTCCTTCATGTGAATTGCAGTAAAATTTTGAATATGTAAGAACAAATTTTATATTTGTACTAATTTACTCTCTCTTTCACACTTTATAATATATATATATATATATATATATATATATATATATATATATATATATATACACACACACATGTCTGTGTCCACAGTTCAGCAAGGCTCTCTTTCTCTTTTTAATGAAATCAACTTCCTCATTCACTTTATATTTCTCGCTTTGCCGAACTGTGATGCACTTCGTATACGAGCGACAAAGCGCACCGGCCATATATATATATATATATATATATATATATATATATATAGGGTGTCCATAAAGTTTGTGTGCACTTTAAAAAATTTATAACTTTATTTGTATTTGCGATAGAAATAATTTGTAAAAAGGATTAGAAAGAAGTAAATCTATAATTTTTAAGGTTTTATTGAAATTTTATTTAAGTTTCCACATGTCCGCCATCATTAGCAATACAAAGCGTAATACGATTTTGCAGTTCACGGAAAACATTTGCTAACTGATTTACAGTAATGCCTGAAATCACATTAGTTATTTTAGCTATACTTAAAACTAGGTAGATTAAACTTTATAACATTTGTTACAGATTATTTCTATCGCAAATACAAATAAAGTTATAAATTTTTTAAAGTGCACACAAACTTTATGGACACCCTGTGTGTGTGTGTGTGTGTGTGTGTGTGTGTGTGTGTGTGTGTGTGTGTGTGTGTGTGTGGCCGGATTATTCTGCAGCCTCGGGCTTTTATAAAGCAACAATTTTAATTTTCTAGATGTTATATAACTTCCAAATAGTCTCATGAACTGAAATGATATCAATATGACAAACTCATATTTGTTTTGATTGCCACTTTTCAACAGTGAAATTAATGGCAACCATGGATTCTACGAAAGAAATATTACGCCTCAATAGGAATTGAGCCTGTATCCCTTTTCCATCAGGGAAACCACTCTTATAGCCGAAACGTCCTGCTACCCAGCTTGCCTGTCGGGTGGCTGAATTTTTCTTTAGGGGGCCTTCTCGATCTAGGCCAGTTGTTAATTTCACCAATTAAGGAAAATAAAAACAAAGACAGGAAATCAAACACCTGTACACATGGTAATATATATATATATATATATATATATATATATATATATATATATATATATATATATATATATATATATATATATATATATTATAATTAATTGATTTAAAATATGTTTTTTTCGCTACACAGTGATCCTTGGAAGCCCTCAATTATGAATCTTTGTCGTGCCTTTAAAACTGTAAATTTAAAAAAATAAGTTACTCCAAAATTCGCTTGACGAGGAAATGGAACTAATGTCTTTGGTTTAATAACAAAATTAAATTCAAGGGCTTTAGCTTCCATTTTTGAAACATGGTTATCACTGTGTAGCGACAAAACCATATTTTAAATCAATTAATTTATAATATTAATGCTCTGTAAATTTACATTGAGCACTATTGTGTAAAAACAAAAATATCTATGAGAACACCGGATTTTATATCTTACTGTTCTTTCTTTATATATATATATATATATATATATATATATATATATATATATATATATATATATATATATATATTACCAGTAATACATTTTTGTAAAAGGAATTATTAATGCTCCCAAGAAAATTAAATTTCGGTATTAAATGACCCATATGCCGCTAAACAAACAAACAAACAAAATAAAACAAACGGCCGCCCAAACAAATATTTTCCTACAACGTGATTTCTAAATATGTATTTTGTTTTCATTTGTAATCGATCATAATATATGAAAAATGAACTAAGTTATGAATTTCAATTTTTTTTTCCTTACATCTTCAGAAATTATTATTCGTGTATATTTGTTTAGGTTATCATGGTTGATCAATTTATGTATCAAACTCTACGTTTGTTATGAACTCTTATAAATTTAATTTTTAAAAAAAGTACCTTGTTATATTCATGGTTTGATATACTTAATCTTTGATGATCTGAAAAAAAATGAAAAGTTAATTATTTCTGGTCAAAGTGGCTATTCAAAAAAATTTACTATTTAAGAATAAATGAATACAAGTTGATGACTTTTTATATATATTTTTATACCAAAATATTTTAAATGTTTTTTTTTCAAAGACATGTTAAAAATATTTTTTATACTTAAAAAAAAATTTTAACTAGAAAAAAATTACGTCACTTCTGTTCTTCTGTACAATAACTTCTCATGTTAGCTGTCGATAAAACAATTACTCATCACTTGTCACTAGTCACATGCTTTCTCTTATTCTAAACTACATTTTTCTGTGAAGAAACTAAGTCATGTTTTTTCCCCAAATATATTAAATAAAATTTTAATTTTCTAATTTTCCTCAAATAACTTTAGAAAAGGTATAATTGATTTTTACAAGATTTTTAAATGGGTAATCTAACTTTTGTTTACAAATTTCTCAAAAATGGCAGACATCATCAATTTTATGATAATTTCGCTGTCTCAAAAAAAAAACAAGATTTCTAACTAAAATTTCAGACGTGCCAGGAAAGATTAAAAAAATGCAAATTAATAATCAAAAATATTTTCGTCTTTTCTCTTAATAATAATATAAACATTTAGACGATAAGTTTTTTTTCACCAAGTTTAAGGCCGTTTTTTTCATGCTTTGCTCTTTTTATAGTGAAAATGTGGAGTTACCTAAACAAGCAATATAGTTCAGTGTGAGTTCAAGATAAATTTTGCTAAGAAAAACTGTTGTGACCAGCATAAAATTTGTATAAAATTTCCCATATATCAATGGAATCGTTATTTATGAAATATAGTTTTGTCTGGCATAAAAGCATATGGGCTCGACATAAAGATAATACCCTCGTCATCCGATCATGACAGATACATCAGCAAAATGACTGTCAACAAAGGCAAAAAGGAAAACGTTTTGCTTGACTGGATCCATAAAATCCAGAGCGGATGATTTTTCTTTTCATAATATGATAATCCCGAGAATGAGATCATTGCTTAAAATAATTCCATTTTATTCAGTTTATTTATTTCTTTTCTTTTTTCTTTTTGGTCAGCATTCAAAATAATAATCAGAGTTGTAACGTGAGGTTGCGGGGTCTTACTCACCTCATAGCAGCAGAAATTAGACTTGTGTTTATGGAGATAAAAGCAGACTTGACAGAAATTAAAATGCACACAAATGACAGTAAAAGCATGGTAAATTGAATGTTAATTTCGTACAATTTATTTATATTTTCTTTTGTGTGTATTTTTGGGGTTACAATTGTTTTATGGTACATGTGATAAAAGGGAGAATTTGCTCCATAGTATTACATTACAGAATATTATTACAGAGAAAAGTCAGACACGTGCTGTCTGTACTAAGGTTCATGGTGAAGAGATTGAATTTAACGTCTTTTGGCGGTATGTCCGTATTTCCAGCAGGAACAGTTTTTGCTGCATGCTAGGAGTATTTTTACTACTTTTAATTTTTATTTAATTTATTTTATACAACGATTTTGTTATCGTTTTATTTTATTTATAATTTTCATTATTATTATTATTACATATTTTATTTATTTAATAATATTCCTACAAGGTGAGATGCGATAACATCTCAAAAAGAGAATTTGAAGAGCCGAGTTCAAATTCCAGACAGGTTCATTACATTCACTTCTACACAAATACCTTTAGGAAAGGTATGAATCCATCTCTTCTCGACCTCTACAGCTACGAATTGAATAACAAGACAAACTGAGACCTATAGCCTTGGTTGGGATCCAGTCTACTACATAAAAGACAGCCGTCTATTGTGGGAAATCTTCTGCCAACTCAGTCATGAATCGAAAGAGACACGATCACCCAAGCGTGTGTTGACTAATGTGAGGTGAGGAGGCCACTGAAAATGAACAACACATTGTCAATGGCTACACCCAGCTGGCCCCAAAAGAGTACAGAAAACGCCATGACAAAGCAACCATTAGAATATGTCGGGAACGATACAGGAAGTATGGCCTCAAGTGTGCAGATAAGTGGGTGAGATACAACCGCCTTGACTGCGAAATGATTGGGAAGAATTCACCCTTGGGCACAAGGGCAGTCCCGAATGTACCCTGGTGTAGTAGCACCTTGGGAAAAGGACGAAGGTTGAGCAGGCAAATAAAGGTACCAAGACCTCACCAGGAAAATTGGAGAAACGTACCAAGCTGCATTTAGTAAATTATTTTTTATTTTTTTATTTTTTATTTCCTTTCATTTCTGGCGTGTACACATTTCTTTCCGGGTCCCAACAAGAGACCTAAGGTTAGAAATGGCATCACGACACTTTCCACTGACAAAAAGAAAATATTATTATTATTATATTAAAAAAGATACTTCTAAAAATGATTATTATTATTATTATTATTATTATTATTATTATTATTATTATTATTATTATTATTATTATTATTATCTGATTATATTACGGAGGCATGGTTGAGTAATGGATTACGACTTGGGTTCGGAGAGCCGTGTTCGATTTCCAGTCAAATCCATTACATTCACTTACGTGTTAATACTCTTGGGAAAGTTAGGAATCTTTTTTCTTCTCCCCACATCTATGGGTAAATAGCCTGACAGACCGGGTTCTATAGCCTTGGATGGCAACTGGTCTACTGCAGAAAGAAATGGCAATCTACTGCTTTGTCAGTCATGTATCGAAAGATACATGATCACCTGATACTGAATGAATGAATGAAGTATATTAAAAAAAATACTTCTATAAAATGGTCATCACTGAGTTTTAATCAGAGTTACCTCCCTTGTATTGTTTCATTTTTTACCCTCCCTTCTCGACGTGAGTTATACAAATGCAAAAATACGTATATATCTATGTTTTATAAATCACACAAAAGCATTCGTTAGGGTTCGATACAAAGACATTTTGAACTGCAAGGAAAACATGATGTATAAGGTTGTTCTGAAAATAATGTCCAATTTTAGAATCAACTTTTATTCCGAAATTAATTTATTTGTGGAATCTTCCATGTCTGCCAGTTACCCCCCGCTGGGAAGTGCACTCTTCCTGTTGTTATTATCCCCACCATCATACATACAAATTATACAACGAGCATTCATTGGTTAATCTCCTCCATTCTAGCTCGCTGATTGGTCAGTTCCGACCAATCAAATCGCCTGCACGCGACAAGTCTGTTTTCGCGCCAACTAAAGGTTGATTCTGTCACGTGATACAACATACTATAAAAACCAAACACAAGTAATTCTCGCTCTTTCGTTCTTCTCTTCATCACTCTCGCGTCTCATCTCCGCTGCCAAAATGTGACCCTTAAAGAACTGTCTTCTTGACTAATGCAGTCAGACGTAAAAGAACTTTACAACAATCACGCAAGTACAATTCTGAACTCTTACCAATTTGTCCAATAGACAATCTCTAACATGCAACATACTCATTTTTATAAACTACAGTTTAATAATTAATTCTACCTTTATGAGCTCCGGTACAGATATCTCCAAATCTAAGCGACATAACTCTGTCAAAACTTTCAGTTTATATGCATGTACATGAAACACTAATAAATTCAATTGTTATGTTTTAAATCATTATTTTTGTCTTGTATTAATTGTTGTGGATGGAAGATTATTGAACCCGCCCAATTTTAAGACGTCTCACCATTCAAACCTTCTAATATCTTTTAACATGTTCACACAATCCCAACATATTCGAATTGTTTTTAAATCATTCAAACTCAAAAAATAGGAAGCCTCTGTGGGAAGTTTAAATATCTGGAAAAGAGTTTTTTAGTAACGGACTGAAAGTGTGACACTGAAATCTGTAGGCGCATTTGGATAGCGAAAGATGCCTTCCAAAAGCTAAGCAGAGAACTAAGAAATAGAAAAAAATCATTAGAAAAAGGAAAAGAGTAATAAAGATCAACTTGATAGCTGTCTTCCTCTTGTATGGCAGTGAATGCTGGACAATCTCCCCAAAAAGATGAAGGAGAGACTTGAGGCAACAAAAATGTGTTTCTACAGAAGGATGCTGAGGATACCATGTACCAAACATGTGAGCAACGACGAAGTTTTAGAGGAAATGGAAACAAAACGGAAACTTTAACATCAGGAAGAAACAGATGAGGTTTCTAGGGCACATAATGAGGAGGGAAGGCTTGGAAAATCTGATACTCACAGGAGGTAAGAGAATAAAAATAACGCATGACACACTGAGTAAATGGATGGCGGAAAAAGGTTTAGGAAAAATATCAGAAAGAAAAATTTTATCAAGTGCTAGAACGGACAAAAAGTTGTGGAGAGCCATGATCGCCTACGTCCTGAGTGGACACGGCACATAAAGAAGTACATCTATACATTTCTTCTATCGAATTACAATGTTATTTATCATATTATTATAATTATGGGCCGAGTGGTTAGAATGTTCGCATTCTGACCATGGGTCCCGGGTTCGAATCTCACCATGGTCGATTCGTCAGCAAGTCGGACTGGAGGGCGTGATCCCAGCGTGTGGCACCTTTGGAAAGTGTCTGAAAACCATACCACGGGTTGACCCAAGCCTTGTGAGTGGAATTGGGTAGATGGAACCCTTGGGGGCTGTCGATAGTTGTGCTAGCACGAAGTCACTAGTCATCATGGCTGAGGGCTTGAGCGTGCTGACCTTGTTCAAATTATTGATCACGCAAGATAACATGCTCTTTCCCAGAAACTGTAACTAAGGTCTGCTCAGCATAGTTGCAGTATAAACCACAGGTGAGCTCTGTGGGTGTTGAATAAACACAAATGCACCTGAGCAAGCCTCTGCGATAGGGATTGGCTAGCCACCCTATTAGACGGGTATCCTCGAATACGAGTGACCAGGTATACATGTATATGACAGGATAAGAAAAAATAGGTAATGGTTAGAAATTTAACGTTTCGATAGCTGTGCTAGCACAAAGTCACTAGTCATCGTGGCTGAGGGCTTGAGCATGCTAGCCTTTTTCAAATTGTTCATGCTAGATATCGCGCTCTTTCCCAGAAGCTAAGGCCTGCTCGGCATAGTTGCAGTATAAGTCACAGGTGGGCTCTGTGGGTTTTGAATAAACACAAATGCGCCTGAGCAAGCATCTGCAATAGGGATTGGCTAGCCACCCTAATAGACGGGTATCCTTGAATACAAGTGGCCAGCTATACAATATATTATTATATGGATTAATTGTTGTTCTCAGATCGGCTCTGACACGGGGTGGTAGCACCTGTTAGGGTCCTAGCATGGGAAAATAGTGACCCCCCCCCAAACAGAAACAAAACACTATGAATGTATAAAAATACATTTTTATAGTAAAAATATTAAACAGTATATTTTTAAATTTAAAAATTACCAACAGTACATATTTATAGTAAAATGACCAACAATATATTTTATGTGCAGCTGAAAGCATAGAATTGCGTTCAAAAAGATTCCGGTATTAAACATCAAATTGGTTAATATGCCACTAAACAAAATCAACCAAAATGAAAGAACTCTTTCATAACAATAATCCTTATAATATCCTACAATTTCCTCTTTTATACAAGTTTCATTAGAAACAAATACATGGTTATTAAATTCCATGACCCGTCAGCCAAGTATAAATGTATAAAAATCCATTTTATTAGTAAAAATACCAGCAATACATTTTTATATAAAAACGTCAACAATACATACAGTTATATGACCACAATACAATTTTATTCGTATTGCGTTCAAAACATATTTAGTTGAAGTCATAAAATTGTGTTCAAATTTCGCTATTAAATAACCCATAGAGGTGTTGATATGCCGCTAAACAAAATCAACCAATGAAACAACCAACATGAAACAACTCTTTCATGGCATTAATCCTTATAATATCCAACAATTTCTTAAATCAAACGGTATTCCAAATATATAACTTCAACAAAACTAGAAACATTTCTCAAGAGTACGATTAAAAATGTCAAGAGGACAGGAGCTGCCGATGACGACATGAGGAGGTAAGGAAAAGATCAAGTAAAGAATTGCTGGATGAGGTGTCAATCCATCTACGCGGAGGATAGGGAAGACAAGCGAGACAGAAAATGGTACCTAGCCAGTTGCGTGGATGGGTGTTGAAACGAGGGGCGCAAGTCTTATGAAACGGAGAAAAACTGCGAAGCACCACAAGAAATAGAAAGTTCTGGAGTCATGAAGAGCTGCTCAGATTGAGGAATCGGAGAGCCGAGTTCGAATCCCAGTCGAATACATTACATTCACTTACGTGCTAATACCCTTGGGAAAGGTATGAATCCTCTTCTTCTCTTCCCAGCTATGGGTAAATAGCAGGACAGGATGGGTTCTATAGCATCGGATGGTCTACCGCAGAAAGAAATGGCAACCTACTGCGGGAAAAAGGAGTAATGGATAGCGGCTCGGATTGAGGAATCGGAGAGTCGAGTTCAAATTCCAGTCGAATCCATTACATTCACTTACGTGCTAATACCCTTGGGCAAGAAAGAAAGAAATGGTAACCTACTGCGGGGAAAACATCTGCCTCGTCAGTCATGTATCGAAAGATACATGATCGCCGAAGCGTGTATAATGCATGGCACATAACTGACGGAGAGAGCTATAATTACCTATTTCTCGGAACATAGAAGAAAAGAACACTCAGGCACTTTATTGGTTATGTTGTCTTTCAAAAGTTTTGGGTGAACGTTTAATCCAAATGAAAATGATTTGTTTTTTACGGCTTGTCAATCTTTTGCAGGTTATTTAAAGCCAGGAGTTTTGGGGGGATTTTTTTTTGTTTTTGATATAATGATTTACCCAAGTGGTGTTGGAGAGACGAGGTGGATTCATGCCTTACGCAAAGGGTATTTGCGCGTAAGTGAATATAATGAACCCGACTGGAGTTTGAACTCGGCTCTCCGATTTCCAATTGCCAGCCTTTATTCATTGCACAACCTGCAACATTCAACATTCAACCTTACAACACTTAGTATTCCCAAACAGTTACCCATCTAGGTAGTGACTAGTCTCGATGTTGCTTAACTTCGGTAATCGTACGAGAACCGGTATTAAAAGTAATATGGCCATAAACTATTTCTACCCGAACATTTAATCTTACAGCACCTGGTATTCCCACACTTACCCATCTTGGTAGTGACTAAGCTCGACGTCGCTTAACTTCGAGTGATTGTACGAGAACCGGTGTTTAAACGTAATATGGCCGTATACCATTTCTACCCGCACATTCAAGTTTACAGCACGTGGTCACCCATCTAGATACTGACCAGGCTCGACATTGCTTAACTTCGAGGAACATACGAGAACCGGTGTTTAAACGTAATATGGCCGTAAAAAAACATTTCTACCCGCACATTCAAGTTTACAGCACCTGATGTTCCCACGCGGTCACCCGTCTAGATCCTAGCCAGGCTCAACATTGCTTAACTTCTTTTAGCATACAAGAACCGGTGCTTAAACGTAATATGGACGCAAACCATTTCTACCCGAACATCCAAGCGTACAGCACCTGGTATTCCCAAAGCGGCCACCCATCAAGGTACTGACGAGGGTCGACGTTGCTTAACTTCAGCGATCCTACGAGAATCGGTGTTTAAACGTAATATGGCCGTAAACCAACACGAATTAATTTTTTTCTTTATCTCTAACTTCTTTTCTATGAAAAGTCGCCGTATTTTTTGTTGTTAAAACTTTGTTTAATGTTAGCTTTTCCTACACTTGAAATACTGTGTAAATATTATCGCTCTCTTTGAAGTAGACTATATATTCAAAGTCAATGTTTAAACAGGGTTTCATTCTAAAGAACGACAAATTTCGGCACTATTCACATGTCTATAACCAGTGACTGTCTGATCAACACGAATACTTTGTTTGTTGTCGGCCGTGTGATATTTTCCCCGGTCCGCCGTAAGCGCACCGGATTCAAATCCAGGCCTTTCTCACTCCTGTTTGAATAAACCCTCCCTGATTAACCATGTCTTCAGGGTTGTAGTAATACTGAACACGCTTGACCAATTGCGAGTCGGTGAGGCTATTTAACCCATAGTCGGAGGTATTGAATTCAGATTTGTCATTATCCTAGACGGTTGCCATGAAAGGCTGTAGGACCCAGTCTGTCCTGCTATCCACTCATAGGTATTGATCAAGCGAGACAAGCTTGTTAAACATTATACCACGTAGACGAGTCTCAAATGATTTTCTAAGAGTAGCTTAGATATGCCACAAGGCCGAAAGTATAGAGCACCCAGTGAGAATCGAAGCCACTATTCATTTGTAATTGATCTAGCGAGACAAGATTGCTAACCATTACATCACGTCAAAGTGCCCAGTGTTTATGGCGATTTTCTAGGCGTAGCTTAGATGTGGCACTAGGCCGAAAATATGGGGCACCCAGTGAGGATCAAACTCACGATACAGTTATAATTGATGTAGCGATATAAGTTTGTTAACCATAGCTATGGATGGATTCATATTTTCCCAAGAATATTTGCCCATAAGTGACTATAACGAACTCGACTGGAATTCGAACACTGCTCTCCGATTCCTCAATCCGAGCCAAGGTCCATTACACCACCCTGCCCTTCACGTGATATTTGCCACAATAAATAATGGATTTTGTTAGAATAAAGTCAACAAAGGAGGAATCCCACCACCGACATAGACGATAGTTTCAACCTGGAATTGGAAACATATATTGGCAGTTTGAAGCAGTTGGATTATTGATCTTGATAGAAAATGAAATTCTCATAAAGTTCTTCTCAAGTCGAAGAAACGTGGAAGAACCGATGTCTTCGATAATTTTTGGAGTTGGAAATTACCATTGTGAACTACGGTTAGAAATACACATTGGTAGAAATGGTTATGGCTATTTTCTAATCGTAGCTTAGATGTGGCACAAGGCCGAAAGTATGGGACACCCAGTGAGGATCGAACTCTCTATTCAGTCGTTATTGATCAAGCGAGACACCACGTCGAAGAGTCTCAAATGATTTTCTAATCGTAGCTTAGATGTGGACTTTTGAATATAAATAGAATTCTTGGAATAATAATAATAATAATAATAATAATAATAATAATAATAATAATAATAATAATAATAATAATAATAAGGAATAATCTACGTGTTTAGTATTTATTAACGGCAAGTCTAAAATTTGGTACGAAATTATGAGGTACGGTTTTCAGTGCTACTTTGGTACAAGGAAAACATATCTCCTTATGTTTTCCTTGTAGATAACAATCCAAAGTAGATATGTTTTCTTTGTATTGTTGGAATTTTATCTACCAGGAAAACATATCTACTTTGGAATGTTATCTACAAAGAAAACATCTACACCGTACAATTTTAATTTTGGAATGATATCTACATACTAAAATCGATGCTACTTTGACGTGTTATCTTTTCCTTGCAGATAACAAACCAAAGTAGTAGCAATTATCAAATTAAAATTTGTATGGTGAAGACATTTTAACCGATGTACGTACTGTTTATCTCTAGAATATGAATAAAAGAATTTTTAAAAATATTTTAATTACATTTTCTTTATGTTATATATATGCTATAATATGTTTTACTATGTAGATACCCTGAGAAAGGTATGAATCCTCTTCTTCTTCCCCCAGCTATGGGTAAATAGCAGGACAGGCCGGGTTCTATAGC
>OZ038509.1:87915651-87918151 GCA_964036315.1 Acanthosepion esculentum
AATGCATTTTCATAGTAAAAATCATTGGCTAATGCATTTTCATAGTAAAAATCATTTTCAATGCTTTTTCATAGCCAAAATCATTTCCAATGCATTTTCATAGTAAAAATCATTTCCAATGCATTTTCATAGTAAAAATCATTGGCTATTGCATTTTCATAGTAAAAATCATTGGCCACTGCATTTTCATAGTGAAAATCACGTCCAATGCATTTTCATAGTAAAAATCATTTCCAATGCATTTTCATAGTAAAATTATTTCCAATGCAATTTCATAGTAAAAATCATTTCCAATGCATTTTCATAGTAAAAATCATTGGCCAATGCATTTTCATAGTAAAAATCATTGGCTAATGCATTTTCATAGTAAAATTCATTTTCAATGCTTTTTCATAGTAAAAATCATTTCCAATGCATTTTCATAGTAAAAATCATTTCTAATACATTTTCATATTAAAAAACATTTCCAATGCATTTTCATAGTAAAAATCATTTCCAATGCATTTTCATAGTAAAATTTTTTTGCTAATGCATTTTCATAATAAAAATCATTTCCAATACATTTTCATAGTAAAAATCATTGGCCAATGCATTTTCATAGTAAAAATCATTGGCTAATGCATTTTCATAGTAAAAATCATTGGCTAATGCATTTTCATAGTAAAAATCATTGGCCAATGCATTTTCATAAACAATATCATTTCCAATGCATTTTCATAGTAAAAATCATTTCCAATACATTTTCATAGTAAGAATCATTTCCAATGCATTTTCCCATTAAAAATCATTGGCTAATGCATTTTCATAGTAAAAATCATTGGCTAATGCATTTTCATAGTAAAAATCATTTTCAATGCTTTTTCATAGCAAAAATCATTTCCAATGCATTTTCATAGTAAAAATCATTTCCAATGCATTTTCAGAGTAAAAATCATTGGCTATTGCATTTTCATAGTAAAAATCATTGGCCAGTGCATTTTCATAGTAAAAATCATTTTCAATGCATTTTCATAGTAAAAATTATTGCTAATGCATTTTCATAGTAAAAATCATTGGCTAATGCATTTTCATAGTAAAAATCATTTTCAATGCTTTTTCATAGCAAAAATCATTTCCAATGCATTTTCATAGTAAAAATCATTGGTCAATGCATTTTCATAGTAAAAATCATTTCCAATACATTTTCATAGTAAAAATTATTTGCTAATGCATTTTCATAGTAAAAATCATTGGCTATTGCATTCTCATAGTAAAAATCCTTTCCAATGCATTTTCATAGCAAAAATCATTGACCAGTGCATTTTCATAGTAAAAATCATTGACCAATGCATTTTCATAGTAAAAATCATTTCTAATGCATTTTTATAGTAAAAATCATTGGCTACTGCATTTTCGTAGTAAAAATCATTGGCTAATGCATTTTCATATTAAAAATCATTTTCAATGCATTTTCATAGCAAAAATCATTGACCAGTGCATTTTCATAGTAAAAATCATTGACCAATGCATTTTCATAGTAAAAATCATTTCTAATGCATTTTTATAGTAAAAATCATTGGCTACTGCATTTTCGTAGTAAAAATCATTGGCTAATGCATTTTCATATTAAAAATCATTTTCAATGCATTTTCATAGCAAAAATCATTGACCAGTGCATTTTCATAGTAAAAATCATTGACCAATGCATTTTCATAGTAAAAATCATTTCTAATGCATTTTTATAGTAAAAATCATTGGCTACTGCATTTTCGTAGTAAAAATCATTGGTTAATGCATTTTCATATTAAAAATCATTTTCAATGCATTTTCATAGCAAAAATCATTGACCAGTGCATTTTCATAGTAAAAATCATTGACCAATGCATTTTCATAGTAAAAGTCATTTCTAATGCATTTTTATAGTAAAAATCATTGGCTACTGCATTTTCGTAGTAAAAATCATTGGCTAATGCATTTTCATATTAAAAATCATTTTCAATGCATTTTCATAGCAAAAATCATTGACCAGTGCATTTTCATAGTAAAAATCATTGGCCAATTCATTTTCATAGTAAAAGTCATTGGCCAATGCATTTTCATAGTAAAAATCCTAGGCCAATGCATTTTCATAGTAAAAATCATTGGCCAATATATTTTTCGTAGTAAAAAAAACATTGGCCCATGTATTTTCATAGTAAAAATCCTGTTCGGCCAAAAAGGTTCGTGAGGTTAGCATCAGCCATACTGATGGAATGCAGATGTGGTCTTTCCGCTGATTAGTAGAGAGTAGTTTTGTTTTTGAAACGGTTAAATTAATGAGCTATGCTTTTCACCCAGTTCTGAATGTCGTTTCTGACATCAGCTGCTTATTTGACCTTAGCGATCTGGTCAGACTTGGTATCGAGACAAGAGTAAATGGTTGTCTCATCAGCATAGATCAGATAGAGCTGATGCCATTGGGAAGCTCGTCAATGAAAATTAAAAACAAAATGGGACCTAGGATGGAGCCTTTCTTGACATC
>OZ038509.1:87923151-87928151 GCA_964036315.1 Acanthosepion esculentum
TACATTTACTGGCCTGAATGTTCGAGTAATTTTGTAGAAAATCTGCGCTCTACGACAGGAATCGAACCTGTAACCCTTATGGGGAACCGTCATTTGATCTGACATGCTGTTAACCATTTGGCCACAAATAAGCCTCTTGGTTAGCAAAGTCCAAATTACTGTTTATAAACACACACCTTCGAGGATTTTTCTCAATCAGTCATATCTGCTCATGCAACGTATCTTAACGTAAACAATGACAACATATTATGAAATGAATTAAGTCAGACAATTATTTAATATATTTTCTCTTTATACGTTATTTTTATAGATAAATTTATTTAAGTAATTGCTCTTTTTTATTTTTTATTTTTTAATTAAACAGTATTAATTACATTTACCGGACTGAATGTTCGGGGAATTTCGTAGAAAATATGCGTTCTCCAACAAGAATCGAACCTGTAATCCTTATGGGAACCGTCATATAGCCTAACATGTTTTTACCATTCATCCACAGAGAAGCGTCTTGGTTAGCAATGTCCGACTTGCTGTTTATAAACACACACCTTTGACGATTTTCTCGATCAATCAGTAAATGTAATTAATACTGTTTAATTAAAAAACAGAACATTTACTTAAATAAATTATATCTATAAGAATAACTTAAAAACATAATATATATATATATATATATATATATATATATATATATATATATATATATATATATATATATATATATATATATATATATATATATAAAGACTTAAACACTAATATTCCATGGTCATAATTTATTACATTGGAATCGTAAATACGATCCAATTCATCAGACCTACAAATTCAAAAAGAAAACAGAAAAAACATCTCCGGGATTAACAAATAAAATTTAGTGAGAGTGTATGTATAAGAGTGTGGGGCGAATGCTAGAGTGAATGAATGGAGTGGTAACAGACGAGAGAAGAATAGGAAGGTCAAAAGATGAAGGGGGTATTAAAATTTAACAGAGAGACGTTTTAAAAAAGGGAGGCAAAGACGGTTTAAGTGAGAAAAGTATGCATATTTTCAAAAGTCTGATACACTAAAGATACACCGGAAGAGTGTATCCATTTCTTGGTGACATACACACACAATAGACGATAAAATCTTAAAGCTCAAAAGATGAGAGACGGAGAGGAAAGAAATAAGGGGTGGGAGGAGGTGGGTTGAGGGAACTAAAATCGGAGGGCCTTTATAAAAGGACGGCTGTGTAATCAAGAAAATTTGACAAAGGTAATATCGCCTACAGGGCACAAATCTAATATAAACATATAAAAATAACGATTATCTAAACTAGCAAGGACCTAAATTTCTATGTTCAATAACACATACGTATACACACATACATAACAAATGTTAATATTTTCACGTACATACATACATATAGGCGTGTACACACATACCCATACATATACATATAAATATACACAAACATATATACACATACACACACATACATATATACACACATATATTTTATTTTTTTATTTTTTTTTTAACATGGCCGTTAATAAAAAATGTGTTTTTTATGCCTTGATACGCTTCTGTACCGTCGCAAATATATTTAAACACACATATATATATATATACATACACACACATACACACATACATACGTGCCTCCTAGATAGATAGATAGATAGATAGATGTTATTTATTATAATTTTTTCATATAGACAAAAACAATTTACTCACTACAAAGATGAAACTTCGTTTCAGCGCATTTAAAATTGCACTTCGACAGGTGTGAACCAAAATGGTTATGAACAATTCTGTTTGTAAGCAAGCTGCATGTGAAATGTCACTTCCTTTTTGCATTTGTATGAAAAAAATAAATAAAATCAAAAAAAGTGACGGAGTGCAACAATGGCGGTTGTTGATAGCAGTTTGGTGAAGGATGGTTGAGGTGTTTAAGTAATGGCTAAATCTGAAAAAAATCTTTTCGACAACAACGGTCAAGGGTGAAGGCACACACTTTTTGCTTACAAACAGAATTATTCATAACCATTTTGGTTCTGTCAAATGAAGTTGCATCTTTAAATTAAATTGTTTTTGGCCATATAAAAAAATTATAATAAATAATTATTGTTCTACTATCGGTATTGAACCCTCTTATTTCTTTTTCAGTCCTTATCTCCATCTTTCTTTCCATTAAGGATAATGTAAAAATATTTTTTTAAAGTCATTCAAATTAGTTGAATGTGTTTTTTTTATAACCGCCTGAAATATATATATATATTTAAAAAACTTCTATAATTTTTTCCGTATTTAGTTTTCAAATGCGACAATTTTGATTACTCACTATTTTCAGCAATTTTATTCATTTTCTGTCCCCTTTTAGCATGTTATTATTATTTTTTTAATTTCATTAAAATGTTTAATAATATTTCGCTTAAAGATACTTTACGATTTTCTTAACTCACTTAATGAATAAAGTGACATTTTACTGACATTGAAAGCGGGATATACAACTTTTAGAATTCATTGATTGATACAACAAATGGTTATTTTTAACATCGGGTAACCAGTTTTTATGGCAGCATTCATATTCGCTAATATTAAAGCTATCAAGGTTAAATTATATTTTTTTCTTTGCTATTTTAAAATTTTTTTGCTTTTACAGGTTTATTTTAAGCTGTACAAGTTGTCTACCCCCCACCCGTGAAGAGGGGGTATTTGTCAATTCGATTTTTTAAATCATGTTTAATGGAAAATATGCTGTTTCTTGTGAAGAATTAATGACGCAAAATGAAAAGGATATTTTTTTGGCTCTTGCAGTCGGATTTTTATTTATACGAATAAATAAAGTGTGCCATTATTGTTAAGCTGGAGTAGAAATAATTAAAATCGCATTAATTAAGAGTTTCTTAATTTATTTTCTGAAAAATTGCACCGAAATAAACCAAATGTCAGCGTTTTTTGATTTTGAGCAGAGAATGTGCAGATTCAGTCGTGCCAATAATCGATGAAGAAAGAAAAACAACTCTCTTCCCCCCTCCCTCTCTCCTTCTTTCTCTTCCCCATCTCTCTCTTTCTCTGTTCCCCTCTCCCACTTTCTCTCTTCCCCCATTCACTATATTTCCCACTTTCTTTCTCTTCCCTCTCACTCTTTTTTCTCCCTCACTCTTTATCTTTCTCACTTCCCACATCGTTCTCATTTCTCCCCTCTCTCTCTCTTTCCTCTCTCTCTTTATCTCTTACACTCTCTCTTTCTATCTTCCACCTCTCTCTTTCTCTCTCCCTTGTTTCTTTCTCTCTGCCCTACTCTCTCTCTCTCCCTTTCTCTTTCTCTCTTCCCCTTATCCCTTTCTTTTCCACTCTCTTTTAACCTCTCTCTTTCTCACTTCCCTACTTTTCCTCTTTCTATCTTTAACTTCTCTCTTTCTCTCTTCCACGCGCTTCCTTCCCCCATTTCTCTCTTCTTCACTGTCTCTCTCTCTTCCCTACACATGAGTATAAGGGCAGTACTAGATTGGTGGCAAGGTCTCCTCATTTTACAGTTGAAATGGCTAGATGTAACCGTATGTTCTATGCTAAGTTCCTTCTCTCGCACTTCGCGCTTGTGGAACTCTCTTCCGGTTTCATGCTTTCCAGTCATATTTGATCTTCAAAAATTTAAATGCAATGTCAATCGTCATCGTGTCCTTGAATTCCGTTCTTTTATTGTCCTTTTTCAGATTCTTTCACACTCAATAACCCCTTACGGCTTAGTGGCTTTATCGCCTTGCTTGATCCTTAAAGCAATATCCTTCAGTTTATTCTGTTTGTTCCTTAGTTAATTAGTAGTTAGTATCTTAGATAGTTAGTTAAGGCCTTCGTCACACCCTGTCAGTTACTCATAAATAATAGACTATTCTGTTTCGATTATAAAGAAAGAAGAGAAATATTATATCAGAGATGCTGCGGGACAAAGAAAGAAAAGAAAAGGAAGATAGATAAAGTGATAATGCTCTCTTGCTTCTAATGTCTGCTTCTGTAAATATTACTTGATTTGTTTAACGGCATATCAATTCCTTATGGGTCATGCCGAAATGTAATTTTCTTATAAGGTTTGAAGTAATAAAAATATGATATATGTTATTCTGCTTTCACAATTGAATACATGGTAGATTATACTCAGCTTTTGTACATATACAAGTTTGTGTAGACATAATTACTAGAGGCGGTGATATGTGTGTTTTATGTTGTAGTTTTGTTGAAGATATATTTTGGAATACCATTTGATTTAAGAAAATAAAGGATATTTATAGGATTAATGCCATGAAAGAGGTCTTTCATGTTGGTTGTTTCATTGGTTAATTTTGTTTAGCGGCATATCAACACCTCTATGGGTTATTTAATGCCGAAATCTAAATATTTTGAATATAATTTTACGCTTTGATTTGTTTAACGGCATATAAACTCCTTCATGGGTCATTTAATGATAAGAAAAAGAGAGAAAAAAAGATGGCGCTTAAATTCCACATGGAATAAATACAGGACGGACGCTAGTTGCTTAATTTATAGGATAAAATGGTCGATTCAAGACTCCTAGAAAATGTCGCCAATCGAGGCAGAGCGTTAACGAGTAAGAGGCTCAGCTTATGCGGAAGATAAACAAACACACACACACACATATATATATATATATATATATATATATATATATATATATATATATATATATATGAAAAGACATTTTTATGTTTAACATTCTTTTTATAAAGACAAGTATTTACGTAAATACTCTGTTTATAATAAACAGTATTAAATAACATTTACCGGCCTGAATGTCCGAGAAATTTTCATAGAAAATATTCGTCCTCCGACAGGAATCGAACCTGTATCCTATACGGAACCGTCAATATAACCGATTCGGCCACAGAGGAGCGTTCGGTTCCCGTTAGCAAGGTCGATTTAACTGTCTTTAAACTACAATCTTCCATGAATCTCTCACGTACATTCATATCTGCTCATGGCGTATCCAGATATAAACAAATGAC
>OZ038509.1:87933151-87943151 GCA_964036315.1 Acanthosepion esculentum
CAAACCACAAGTTTTATAATTGTATATTAATTGTACATAAATGTCTGTTGTTTTTTTTATTGAAACCTAAATTACCGTTGTTTCTTATTCAATTGCTTTGTGATTGATTCGTTTTGAATGCCTATATTCTATATTGTTGTGGATTAATATGGTGAACATGCCCGTAAACTAACGATCTTAATATTAAAACCTTCTGATAACAAATTCAAACCCATTAGCACTCCCAACAAACGCATCTTCAACAAGGTAGCGATCTCCTATCCTCAAAATCAATATTCGTACGGTGGTCGTCTAAGCGTAGCTTAGATGTGGCACAAGGCCGAAATTATCGGGCACTCAATGAGGATCGAATCATTATTGGGTGCCCGATAATTTCGGCCTTGTGCCACATCTAAGCTACGTTTAGAAAATAACTGCACGAATATTGATTTTGGGAATAGGAGACCGCTACTTCAACGATTGTAAAATATTTTTCTGAAATATTGATATAGGTCTGGTAAGAGTGTAGCGGACCGTGGGGATGAAGATGTGAAGAGATATCAGAAGGTTAAACTTTCCTGCTGACCGGTCCAGCTACATGAGACTGTCGGACTTTAAGTCCAAAGAAGACAAAGAAAACAAACAAGACCGATATATATGGGTAAACAAATATATATTAATACACAAAGACATGAAAAGTTACATAGTGTTTGTATGGAGAAATTAGGTGTGTGTGTGTTGTAAGTGTTCGTACGTACGTGTATTGTTCTTAGCGCGTTCCCAGAATATGGGAAATGCTGTATCTGTGAGAGGTCACATATTGGCCTAAGTGAAAAAGGGAGAGATTTTACATCACCTACGCGCGAGGTAGCGGCCCAAGGCCTGAGTCGGAAAAGAGAGAGAGAGAAGGGTCAGCCAGTATTTATAGCCAGGAGAGAGAGACCCCTGTTGAAGGATTAAAGAACTGAGGAAGAGCTAACTGCGACAAGAGGAGTGGGCCGTGAATTTTTCAGCATCACTCGTATACATATCTATCACAAAAAAAAAGTGATAGCCAAATTATACTAATACAGAAATTCAGGGCAAATCTTTTAAATATTTTATAATAAAAAATGAACTGCAGGTTATGTTGGCGTGCACTGTCGATGGAAATTCTATTCTTGAGACATCGTGTAAACTTTTCAGTGCAAGGGCCACATTCAAAAATTCCCAATTTTATTGGGCCGCATAGTATATTAACCCAAAATAATTAATATTTAAAATAGACAAAAAAAAGGCTTTTAAAGAAAAAAAATGCAATTAATTTTTATTAATTAATATTTTAAAGTCCTCTAGAAGATTCACACGAAACGCATTAATTTCAAAGACAAAGGAACTCAGTTTAAAAAAGTACTTTAAAGAAAAAAATATTAATAAGTATTTCTAAGTTGAAGATTTACATGAAACACATTTGAAAGACAAAATAACCTTGTTTTAAGAAAAAAATTATTTTTATTATACAGAGTGTCCATAAAGTTCGTGTGCACTTTAAAAAATTTATAACTTTATTTGTATTTGCGATAGAAATAATTTGTAAAAAGGATTAGAAAGAAGTAAATCTATAATTTTTAAGGTTTTATTGAAATTTTATTTAAGTTTCCACATGTCCTCCATCATTAGCAATACAAAGGGTAATACGATTTTGCAGTTCACGGAAAACATTTGCCAACTGATTTACAGTAATGCCTGAAATCACATTAGTTATTTTAGCTATACTTAAAACTAGGTAGATTAAACTTTATAACATTTTTTACAGATTATTTCTATCGCGAATACAAATAAAGTTATAAATTTTTAAAGTGTACACGAACTTTATGGACACTCTGTGTGTGTGTCTATATATATATATATATAGAGAGAGAGAGAGAGAGGGAGTGAGAGAGAGAGAGAGACAGACAGACAGTCATAGACAAATATAGAGAGTGATATATAGTGTGTGTATGCATATTAATCAACAATGCATGGCGACTGTCGGTTGTACGGTATTTAGATTAACATTTGAACTAAATTTGACCAATATCTGTGCGTGTCTGTGGCGGTTTCTCATCACTTTATAACAATTATACTATATATATATATATATATATATATATATATATATATATATATATATATATATATATATACAGGGTGTCCATATAATTCGTGTGCACTTTACAAAGGGTAATACGATTCTGCAGTTCACGGAAAACATTTGCCAACTGATTTACAGTAATGCCTGAAATCACATTAGTTATTTTAGCTATACTTAAAACTAGGTACATTAAACTTTATAACATTTTTACAGATTATTTCTATCGCAAAATACAAATAAAGTTATAATTTTTTTAATGTGCACACGAACTGTATTATGAAGTAGAAAACTTATGTATTTGAAAAACAAATTAGCTCTGCGTAAAGAAATAAAAAACAATTATTACTAATATTTTGAAGTAGAAACTTCAAATAAAACACATATAAAGCAACTAAATTTAAAGAAAAAATAATTTAGCTTTTAAAATAGAAACGTCATATGAAACAGATTTGTTTGAAAAACAAAGTAATTCAGTTTAAAGAAAAAAATATTGATATTTTGAAGTAGAGTCTTCACATGAAAGAGATTTATTTGAAAACCAAAGTAACTCAGTAACAGAAGGATGTCAATGACTCAATAAGAATAATAATAGATCTGACTGCAATAATTTATCAGTTTGTTAAAATTAGGCGTCAAGTTGCTTGTAACAATTATTAGGCGTTGCTTGGTAAGTTTCTCTTTCAAATTTACTAACATTTGGCGGGCGGGCGGTCGGTCGGGCGGGCTGTAGTTTACCCACCCCTGGTGTAAACGTCCCCCCACCAAAAAAAAAAAAACTGCAAGAACCTTTTGGAGAATTCTCGCAGAGTAAATGACGGCAATTTTCTGAAGCTCTACAATCTTCGTCTATCCGTATTATTGGGCGAGACAGCAACGCGCCAACAAAGAGGCACTAAGGTAGAAAACTACTAATATACGAAGCCCAGTCCGATATGGGCTGACCATGCACATATATCACAATGAATTTATTTAATTTTATTTATTTATTTATTATTAATAGTAGTCGTATCTTATTTTGGATTTCTATTGTATACTCACTTCTTTCCGAGTCCCAACCAGAGACCTAAAGTCAAAAATAACATCATGAGATTTTCCACTGTGAATTTTATGAGGACCCCAGCTCAAAAAAAAAAAAAAAACCAACAAAAAAACCTGCAAGGGGAATATATATTTTACATAGATAAAACCCTTCGTAAGGCGTGGTGGGTACTTGTGAGTATAATTTCTTGTATTTCTTTAACACTTTGAGCCCTGCATTCTAACCTTTCTGTCTGAGCTCCCGAGTCAAAATTCACAAATAATTGGTATGTAATAAATAATATGTTTCACGGTAGATATAAAAATAGTTACAAGTGTTTACCCACCGTTCAACCGGTGGTTGAGAATTAAGTAATTTTTCTCTACCACCGTTCAACCGGTGGTTGGGAATTAAGTCATTTTTCTCTACCACCGTTCAACCGGTGGCTGAAAATTAAGTAATTTTTCTCTACCACCGTTAAACCGGTGGATGGGAATTAAGTCATTTTTCTCTACCACCGTTCAACCGGTGGCTGGGCATTACGTCATTTTTCTCTAACACCGGTAAAGCGGTAGTCAGGGATCAAAGTTTAAGGCATGGGACACCAGACATCTTTTCAATGAGTCTACGGTAATCTTTTCCAATCAGTCCGTGGGCTCCAACTACAACTGGAGTTGTTGATGTCCTCATGTGCCACATTATTATTATTATTATTATTTGTGTATGCTATGTTTCCTGCTTTGTATATCCTGTAGAGCCAGGTCCAAAATATCGTCATTAAGTCCTACAGGAGAATTGTCATTTACTTGATAGCACTTTTCTTAGATGTTCCTAGTAGGGCGATCTTCTGGGCAACTTGTATGTTTATGTTACCTGGGACACTGTTAGTAAAATAGTTCATTCCTTTTCTCACGAGGCCCAGAACTCCGATTACTATTGGTACAGTCTCAGTCTCCATTCCCTACATCCTGTTAATCTCTATCTTCAGGTCCTTTGTATTTGGACAATTTCTCGATAATTTTCATGTAGGTGTTTCTCTCAGGTGGTACCGCCATGTCAATAAGCATACACTTCCTGAATTTCTTGTCTTTTATGATAATATCAGGTCTATTGGCTTTTATTTCCATGTCAGTTTGAATTGGCATGTCCCAGAGGATAGTTACATCGTTAGTTTGGGTAACTGGGTCTGGTTGGTGCTCATAACATCTCACAGTGGTTTCGATTTTGTGCTTCTTGCACATCTTCTGATGCATATATGTCGCTACATTGTTACGTCTGTGGGTATATTCATTTTTTTCTAGTTCTGGACATCCTGGGATAATATGTTCGACAGTTTTATCATATTTTCCGCAGATTCTGCATTTCGTGGTAGTTCCATCCTTGATTATGTGACAGTGATAGGATCTGGTTGTGAGGATTTGATCCTGATCTGCAATAATTAGGCCTTCTGTCTCAGCTTTCAACACGGTGTTCCTCGGCCATTGATGTGTTTTCTGTTGGTCTACATCTGCTTCTTTCGTTCTTTTTAGGTATTTCTTCTTCTTCTTCTTCTTCTTCTTCTTCTTCTTCTTCTTCTTCTTCTTCTTCTTCTTCTTCTTCTTCTTGTCTCTCTTCTTCTTCTTCTTGTCTCTCTTCTTCTTTTACTTCTCCTTCTCCTCCTCCTTCTTCTTCTTCTTATCTCTCTTCTTCTTCTACTTCTTCTTCTTCTTCTTGTCTCTCTTCTTCTTCTTCTTCTTCTTCTTCTTCTTCTTCTTCTTCTTCTTCTTCTTCTTCTTCTTCTTCTTGTTGTCTCTCTACTTCTTCTTGTCTCTCTTCTTCTTCTTCTTCTTCTTCTTCTTCTTCTTCTTCTTCTTCTTCTTCTTCTTCTTGTCTCTCTTCTTTTACTTTTTCTCATCCTCCTTCTTCTTCTTGTCTTTCTTCTTCTTCTTCTTCTTCTTCTTCTTCTTCTTATTATTATTATTATTATTATTATTATTATTATTATTATTATTATTATGTTGATGTCGCACATTGACTTAATAAACGGAAAATATATTCTTGAGGTGTGGAGTCAACATGACATCTCAAAACTCAAACTCCACCCAGAATAAACGATAACAATTTCCTGGGGGCCTAAAATCTTGGTCTCAACTCCAAATCACTTTAAGCGCTTTTTTCAGTTTTCTAGTTGGTGTTCCAAGCGCATCCATTAGTACAGGAATTTTATTATTATTATTTTTATTATTATTATTATTATTATTATTATTATTATTATTTACTGTGTCCCGTCAGGATCATGGCTCTCCATAATTTCCTGTCATTTGCACTAATTAACAATCGTTGCTTGCTTTTTCTATTTTTCTAATTTATTCAATGTTTCCTCTGCGCCTTTCGCCTTCAGTATATCTTGTGAGTGTCAAATTTTCTAAGTCGTCTTTCCTCATTATGCATCCTAGATATTTCAAATATCTATTTATGGTTCTAGGTATAAGTATGCTTTTTGTTTCCATTTACTTAAAAACTTCCTCCTTACTTACTTGTTCAGTCCATGGTATCCTCAGCATCCTTCTGTAGAATCACATTTCCGTTGCTTCATGTCTCCTCTACATCCGTGAGGAGATTGACCAGCATGTATGAGGACCGATATTATATAACAGTTTAGGACTCTTTTTTCTTTGTTTCTAATTGATACGGAAAGAGTTTAATATATTCATTATTAGGGGTATTATAGGTACAAATTAAATGCATTGTTAATGATTTGACAATAGGAATGCATTGCAAATGAGGAAGAAAGGGATTTTCAGTGGTCAGGAATGAATGCAAGCATTACTGATAGAATAGGGCTATTATATGTATAATGGAAATGCATTGCTAATGATTTTACTATAGGAATGCATTGCAAATGAGCAAGAAAGGGATTGTCAGTGGTCAGGAGTGAATGCAAGCATTACTGGTAGAATAGGGCTATTATATGTATAATGGAAATGCATTGCTAATGATTTTACTATAGGAATGCATTGCAAATGAGGAAGAAAGGGATTGTCAGTGGTCAGGAATGAATGCAAGCATTACTGATAGAATAGGGCTATTATATGTATAATGGAAATGCATTGCTAATGATTTTACTATAGGAATGCATTGCAAATGAGGAAGAATGGGATTGTCAGTGGTCAGGAATGAATGCAAGCATTACTGATAGAATAGTGCTATTATATGTATAATGGCAATGCATTGCTAATGATTTTACTATAGGAATGCATTGCAAATGAGGAAGAATGGGATTGTCAGTGGTCAGGAATTAATTGAAACATGTAAAATGTAAATGCTTTGCATTTTATTATAGAAATGAATTATAATGTATCTTACTTGAGAAATCCATCCAAATGGCAAAGGGATAAGATCAGACGTAGATAGATAATGAATATATATATATATATATATATATATATATATATAGTTAGAGAGAGAGAGAGAGAGAGAGAGAGAGAGAGAGAGAGAGAGAGAGAGAGAGAGAGAGAGAGAGATAATGAATATAGATTGATAGATAGATTTTATTACAGGTATGCATTGTAAATTATTTTATACTAGACAAATCCTTATAAATTATTTTACTTGAGAAATCCGGTTTTTAATGTGGAAACGGGATATGATTAGACGTACATAGATAGATAGATAGATAGATAGATAGATAGATAGATAGATAGATAGATAGATATGAAAAGGGCGAAGATAGATAGATAGATAGATAGATAGATATGAAAAGGGCGAAGATAGATAGATAGATAGATAGATAGATATGAAAAGGGCGAAGATAGATAGATAGATAGATAGATAGATAGATAGATAGATAGATAGAT
The DNA here is from genome assembly GCA_964036315.1 of Acanthosepion esculentum. Classification (NCBI taxonomy): domain Eukaryota; kingdom Metazoa; phylum Mollusca; class Cephalopoda; order Sepiida; family Sepiidae; genus Acanthosepion; species Acanthosepion esculentum. Next base: position 87,940,098 of record OZ038509.1, read on the forward strand.
AGATAGATAGATAGATATGAAAAGGGCGAAGATAGATAGATAGATAGATAGATAGATAGATATGAAAAGGGCGAAGATAGATAGATAGATAGATAGATAGATAGATAGATAGATAGATAGATATGAAAAGGGCGAAGATAGATAGATAGATAGATAGATAGATAGATAGATAGATAGATAGATAGATAGATAGATATGAAAAGGGCGAAGATAGATAGATAGATAGATAGATAGATAGATAGATAGATAGATAGATAGATAGATAAAGAATAATGAATAATCGCATGATCGGATGTTTCCCAAGAGTGAATCTTCCAAGTGTAAAAACGAAGGAACGAAAGACAAGTAGAGAATTAAATTAGGACGAATGAAGCCCAGAATTCTCTGACTCATCCGGCTTTTACTCATTCATCTACCCCACCAGTGCAGTGCACTCCATTCCAGCATATCGCGACCACCCTTCACATGCCAATGCACCCGCTCTTCAACCGCGCCATCCATTACCTGACACACCAACCCTCAGTTCCCCAACTTGAATGTCTCCCGACCCCAACCACCGATACTCCAATGCATCATCATATTCAAAATGGAATAAAAAAAAGAAAAAAAAGAAAAGAGAGAAAAATACAATTGCGTCGGGGCTCACAATCAACAAAGAAGATCTTGAATGTTCTCTACATTGCATTTGGATTCCACTGAATCAGCCTGATTGCACCTTTTTACGGCCAAGAACTTCTGGGTCTGAGATATTTTTATTAGGTCTATAATCATGTAATTATGTTTTTGAAAGCATATACATAACGTTTGAAGTTATATATATATATATATATATATATATATATATATATATATATATATATATATATATATATATATATATGTAACTATGAACCTAAAGAGCCAGGCAAACCTACCTAGGTTTCACCTACGCGGATCGTCAGAGCCAAAATTCCTCAGTTTTTTCAGAGCCAAAACACCTAAGGTTTTTCCAGACGAGTATAATTACTTATATTTATAATATTATCTATCTATCTATCTATCTATCTATCTATCTATCTATATATATATATATATATATATATATATATATATATATATATATATATATATATATATATAAAGAAAGAACAGTAATATATATAATCCGGTATTCTTATTGATATTTTTATTTTTACAAAACAGTGCTCAATGTAAATTTACAGAGCTTAAATATTATAAATTAAGTGATTTAAAATATGGTTTCTTCGCTACACAGAAATTACCATGTTTCAAAAACCGAAGCTAAAAACTTCAAATTTAATTATATAATTAAATTAAAAGCATTAGTTCTCTTTTATCTTCAAGCGAATTTTGGAATAAATTATTTTAAAATTTACTGAGTTTTAAACGCACATACAATTCTTAATTCCTTGTTTCCAAAGATACAGAGAAAGCCAGTCATTTACTCGTTACGTATCCGTCTGAACTCTGCAACTGTATTTAATAATTATAGTTTTTCTCCTCAATAGGTGTAGGTAGTTTTGCTAAGCGTCCTCTTCCTGGTCTTTTGAACGGCAGTAGAGGTTTTTCCCTTGTTTTCTGTTTAGGATTGGATTTCCAGTTCCTTCCAAAGTCTACTTCCCCCTCTATACGTCTAAAGACACTCTGAAATTTTATTTACTATTTATTTATTTATTATTTGTTTATTTTTGTTCAATAGGAGCAGATAGGTTTGCCTATTGTCCGCATCACACTCCTCCCCGTTTTTTTTTAACAGGAGTAGACGTTTATCCCTCATTTCCTGTTTAGGATTGTGTTTCCGGCTCCTTCTAACGTCTTTTCGTTTACTTCCACTTTCGACGTCCCCTTGCGTCTTGGTGCCATTATCACCTTTCTTGGGGTGGTCGCTCTTACCGTGTAACCCTCTACCTCGAGTGGCCATTGGGCTTTGTAGAAGGGGAACATCATTGTAAAAAAAAAAAATACCCCTTCTTCAAAATAAGACTATAAAAGCCCCATCGATTAAAATACAAAAGGTAAAAACTTGCAAAGGAACTTGCCGAATCTGTCTATATTTCTGAGATGAGGTATTATGTACACTATTTACATTATTCGGACTATTGTCCTCATCTTTGTCGCCATATTTATTACAACGTTTCGGCCGTTGTACGCTCCGGCCTTCTTCAGGTGGTTGGAATGTCGAACTGAACCCTTTATTTCGTTCACTGGGGTAGACTGTTCTAGTTCCACGGGCAATGTTTAATGGGTGTCAGTTATCAGTTATCTCCAGTTAATTCCCCTCTCCAAGTTCTCCGCCGCCTTAACCGGGTATTTTCCTCAAAGACACATGACACAGTGGATAAAGGCGTTAGTTAAATCCAGTGACAGGACCCGGTTAAGGCGGTGGAGAACTTGGAGAGGGGAATTAACAGGAAATAAGTGATAACTGACATCATTAAAACATGGCACGTGGAACTAGAACAGTCTACCCCAGTGAGCGAAATAAAGGGTTCAGTTCGACATTCCAACCACTTGAAGAAAGCCGGAGCGTACAACGATCGAAACGTTGTCATAAATATGGCGACAAAGATGAGGACAATAGTTCGAATAATGTAAATAGTGAAGTGGGACATAATTGTAAAAAAATACCCCGTCTTCAAAATAAGAGTATAAATAACCCCATCCACATGTAATAACAAAGAAAACGGCAACACTCAATAATATTAACTATGAACACGGCCACAACGTGATGACAGTGTTTGTATAAAAAGCATTTCTATCACTATTGATGGACATAAAAAAATCTACATATATAATTTTTTTAAAAATCTTGATAATGTCTAACAGAATAACCGAAAGAGCTCGGATATAAAGAATATAAACGATTTGAACCAGTTTCTTTCTAGCTGAATAACTCAAACGGTTTTTCAGAGACTCTTACGACAAATGGTGTCAAGATGGTTAAACGTCTTATCTGAAAACCTGGAAAAAAGAAACTCAATTAGTTTAGTGGATTTTTAGATATTTCATGAGACGGACAATTATCACATGCTTTTACACTCGGTATATATATAT
>OZ038509.1:87945651-88055651 GCA_964036315.1 Acanthosepion esculentum
ATATATATATATATAATCTGTATAAATAAATTTCCAAGAGGATAGAATCCAGGTAGAACTCAATGTCCAGGACAGAGTAAGAATATAATATAAAAGGCTCAAACACTAATATACCATGGTTATAATTTATTACATTGGAATCGTAATCACGATCCAATTCATCAGACCTACAAATTCAAAAAGAAATCGGAAAATATAACTCCGTGTATAAAAAACAAAATTTTCGTCAGAGTGAGAATTTGTAGGTTTGATGAATTGGATCGTGATTACGATTCCAATGTAATAAATTATAACCATGGTATATTAGTGTTTCAGCTTTTTTATTATATATATATATATATATATATATATATACTTCAAATGTTATTATAATGACCCTTTTTTTTGTTTTTACTTTAAACAGTGTGTATTAGGCACGAGTAACCAACTATTATTTGATGTAATAAAAATGCCGGATTAAAAAAAAAATTCATTCATTCTTTAGAAATTGTTTTGTTTACGTTTCGATTAGGAAACTGTGTAGATCCGAAAATAGAGCCTTGCTCTACTCTGATGTTCTTCATGGTAAAAGCTCACCGGATTAAAAGCTATTCTCTACTACAAAGGCTGTCGCGGGTTCGATTCTTGTCAGAGTGTTATGATTCTTTATTGAGATTTCTCGGATGCGCTGACTGATAGATACAGACTTTAAAGTAACAATTTGTGATTAAAACAGATATATAGAAAGGGAGATAGAAACAGATATATAGAGAGGGAGGGCAACAGAAATATAGAGAGAGAGAGAAAGAGGGAGAGGGAGATAGAAACAGATATATAGAGAGGGAGGGCAACAGAAATATATATAGAGAGAGAGAAAGAGGGAGAGGGAGATAGAAACAGATATATAGAGAGGGAGGGCAACAGAAATATATAGAGAGAGAGAGAAAGAGGGAGAGGGAGATAGAAACAGATATATAGAGAGGGAAGGCAACAGAAATATATAGAGAGAGAGAGAAAGAGGGAGAGGGAGATAGAAACAGATATATAGAGAGGGAGGGCAACAGAAATATATAGAGAGAGAGAGAAAGAGGGAGAGGGAGATAGAAACAGATATATAGAGAGGGAGAGCAACAGAAATATAGAGAGAGAAAGAGGGAGAGGGAGATAGAAACAGATATATAGAGAGGGAGGGCAACAGAAATATAGAGAGAGAAAGAGAGAAAGAGGGAGAGGGAGATAGAAACAGATATATAGAGAGAGGTAAATAGAAACAGATACATAGAGAGGGATGGAACTAGAAACATATATATATATATATATATATGTATAAAGAAGGAGATAGAAACAGATATATAGGGAGAGAGGGGAGAGACAGATATATAAGGAAAGAGGGAGAGGGAGATAGAAACAGATATATAGAGAGGGAGGGCAACAGAAATATATAGAGAGAGAGAGAAAGAGGGAGAGGGAGATAGAAACAGATATATAGAGAGGGAGGGCAACAGAAATGTATATAGAGAGAGAGAAAGAGGGAGAGGGTGATAGAAACAGATATATAGAGAGGTAGGGCAACAGAAATATAGAGAGAGAAAGAGAGAAAGAGGGAGAGGGAGATAGAAACAGATATATAGAGAGAGGTAAATAGAAACAGATACATAGAGAGTGATGGAACTAGAAACATATATATATATATGTATAAAGAAGGAGATAGAAACAGATATATAGGGAGAGAGGGGAGAGACAGATATATAAGGAAAGGGACAGATAGAAACAGGTATATATATATATATAGAGAGAGAGAGAGAGGGAGATAGAAACAAATATATAAAGAAAGCGGGAGATAGAAACACACACACACACACACACACACACACACACACATATATATATATATATATATATATATATATATATATAAGATAGAGAACAAATGGGAAACGTTTATCAATCTAACATGTTTCACTTTCATTTAACCTTCGCCTGAGTTTGAGAGAAAATAGACACAATGATAGAATTTTGGTATTTTCAATTTTGTTTGGATCGATTTTCATTGGTCAGTCATGTATCGCCTGCATTACAACTGTAGATAATTCTCTATATATCTAAGTAATCGACCCAAACAAAATGGAAAATACCAAAGTTCTGCCTTTTTGTCTGTTTTCTCTTTACCTCTGACGAAGCTTTAATGAAAGTGAAACATCTTTCATTGATAAACTTTTCCTATTCGTCTTTATCTTATCATCCATGTTTGATCTGCATTTGATCTGCATTTAATCTTTAACTTTAGTTTCGTTCTTACAATTTTTTTCCGTTTGGTGGGAGTAAGAGAGTGAAAAGCTAGCGCTGACCAATATAAGCCGTTACTTGTCATAACTCAAATGCCTATATTGGACATACTACCATCTCCTTGAGTAGACACCTCAGGTGTCACTTATCAGATCAAAGTGCTATATAAAACAAAATCTATCTACCCACAATTTGCAAGAACCTTTAAGAAAAATTGTGGTCGAAAACACTAAAATTCTATATACATCACATTACTGGAAATATCTCGCTATAAGTATGTATATTAAACATCTGTCTCTCATTATCAACTTCACCTTATTAAACAGTGGAAATGCTGTGTTGAAAGATTTTTTTTAAATAGAAAAACGTACACCCGAATTCTAGCCGCGCTCAACAAGCGAAGGCTCAGAATAAACGCTCCTATTAGTGTTTAAAACAACACAAAAAATAATCAAAACATGAAGAAAAATTGACAACACATAGAACACCCCCCCTTTGAAAATTGCTAAAGTTGTCGAACGTGCTTGGGTCAAAGGACAATTTGTGATCTCCCTTACTCCTACCAAAGTTTGAAAAAATGAAAACGCTGGTGAAAACTAAGTAAAGAATTAAAAAAATTTCCTTTTCTGTCATATTTAAATAAAAGACATTTAAAAGAAAGGTTGGTGCAAAAGTACACTTTAATATATATATATATATATATATATATATATATATATATATATATATATATATATATATATCGAAAGAGAGAGAGGGGGAGAGAGAAAGTGAGAGTGAGAGATAGAAACAGATATATATATACAGAGAGATGGAAGATGGATTGATATATATATATATATATATATATATATATATATATATATATATATGTAGAGAGAGAGAGAGAGAGAGAGAGAGAGATAGAAACAGATATATTCATAGAGGCAGACCAATAGAAACAGATATTTAGAGAGGGTGAGGAAGATTGAAACAGATATTTAGAGAGAGGGGTAGATAAAAACAGATATATATATATAGTGAGAGGAGGAGATAGAAACATATATATATATATATATATATATATATATATATATATATATATATATATATATATATATATATATATATATATCAGAGAAAGATAGAACCAGATATAAAGCGAGGATGACATATATATATATATATATATTCGGAATTTAATAAAAACACACTAAATTGTCTACCTGAAGATGGTCGTTTGGTACGACTGAAAGCCCGGCTCGTAGAAAAAATAACACCTGATAAACCCGGAATTTATGAACAAGGATCACACCATTCATTAACAGATTCGAAGTTGATTGTATTTTATTAGTAAATATTGTTTGTGAGTGATTCTCGCCGTATAATTAGCTTCAGTATTTGTTTTTCGTTTGAATGATTTACGTTATATATATATATATATATATATATATATATATATATATATATATATATATGATGCGTGTGTGCGTGTAAAGGGAGAGATGTATTTTTTATTATTAATCCAAACGCCTTGTTTATTTAAATAGCGTGAATTACGTCCACCATACTGTGCAATCGAGAGATTTAATAAAAATGGGAATCCACAAAATAACTTTTGGAGTAATATCTATCTATCTATCTATCTATCTATCTATCTATCTATCTATATATATATATATATATATATATATATATATACATATATATATATATATATATATATATATATATATACATATATATATATATATACATATATATATATATATATATATATATATATATATATATATATATATATATCATAGTGTTTCACATAGTCTCTAACACTCAGTAACCCCTTGGCTTTATTGCCTTTGATCTTCATAAATGTAAATGCAATGTCAATCGTTATCTTCTGTCTTCTTAATTCCTCTTCTTTTATTTTCCTCTCTCCTTAATATTTTTCTCATTTTTTCACCCTCTTGCGTCTTAGTGGCTTGATGGCCTTGCTTGTGGTGAAATGGTTGAAAGAAATAAACAGGTTGAGATAAATAGTTAAGTTGTTATAGAAATAAATATGAACAGACTGTGAGAGAAAATGAATTTATTGCCTCCTCCCCGACATAAGCACTTTATACGCAGTTTCGTCAATCATATTTCGTACCATTTGTCATAGTTCAGCATTGTTCGTCCCAAATCCTGTTGTTGGCTCGAGCTAATTAAAGAGCCCGCTCGATGTGACGCAAATAATTCTCTTCCAAAACCTGAAACCTGTCCAGTGTTGCCACAGAACAAAGACAATATTTAAAAACTGGTTTTTTTTTTTGCTTATTTATTAAAGCAGCTGTCATATGATCTGATTGTCCGGGATTAAAATGATTTCTTTCAAAAGGCATTTTAAATTCAAGGTCGAATCCAATTCAAAAACTAAAATCTTCTTCTCCCTTTTTTCTTCTTCTTCCCACCTTCTTTTTCTCCTCCCCTTCTTCTTCTTCTTCTTTTCTTCTTTTTCTTCTTCTCCCCCTCACCTACTTCTTCTTCTTCTTCTCCCCTTCTTCTTCTTCTTCTTCTTCTTCTTCTTCTTCTTCTTCTTCTTCTTGTCCTCCTCCCACTCCCCTTCATCTTCTTCTCTTACTCCTCTTCTGCTTCTTCTTCTTCATTTTCTCTTCTTCTTCTTTTTCTCCCCTTCTTCTTTTTTTTCTTCTCCCCTCACCTTCTTCTTCTTCTTCTTCTTCTTCTTCTTCTTCTTCTTCTTCTTCTTCTTCTTCTTCTTCTTCTTCTTCTTCTATGTCCCTTCAGGCCGTTGGCGATCATGGATTTGCTCTCGTTTGTCGCTCTACCAGGAGTTATTATTGACTGCCCCTCTCTTAATAACTTAAGATATGCAGATGGAACCGGTGTTGATAGCAGACACAGGAAGAGAATTGCAAGCAACCCGAACCCTAACCCTTCTACAGCAGGTCGCGGAAGAAAGCGAGAAGAAAGGACTAAGCATCAATTGCAAGAAGACCGAATGTATGGCCGTTCGCAAAAGAGAGAGCCCAACACTCAAATTACAAATTGGAGATACCAAAATCAAACAAGTATAGCAATTTAAATATCTAGGGAAGTGTTTTAACATGAGACACTGAAATCCGAGCGCACAATGGGGTAGCAAAAGGTACCTTCGAAAAGCTAAGCAAAGTATTAAGGAACAGGGAAAATCCATTAGAAACAAAGAAAACGGAACTGAAATGTTTTGTTATATCAGTCTTCCTATATGGCAGTGAACGTTGGACAATGTCCACACAGATGAAGCAACAGAAATGTGGTTCTACAGAAGGATGCTGAGAATACCATGGACCGAACATGTGAGTAATGACGAAGTTTTAGAGAAAAATAGGAACGAAAAGGACAATTATACTTAACATCAAGAAGGGACAGATGAAATTTCTAGGGTACATAATGAGGAAAGAGGGCTGTTGCTTAACTTCGGTGTTCGTACGAGAACCTCACCCGCCCGCCCAAGCTTACAGCACCTGGTATTCGTAAGTGGTCACCCATCTAGGTACTGACCAGGCTTGATGTTGCTTAAATTCGGTGTTCGTACGAGAACCGGTGTTTCAACGTGATATGGCCGTAAGCCCATTGCCTCACCCGCCCATCCAAGCTTACAGCATCTGCTATTCGTAAGTGGTCACCCATCTAGGTACTGACCAGGCTTGATGTTGCTTAACTTCAGTGTTTGTATGAGAACCGGTGTTTCAACGTGATATGGCCGTAAGCCCATTACCTCACCCGCCCATCCAAGCTTACAGCATCAGGTATTCGTAAGTGGTCACCCATCTAGGTACTGACCAGGCTTGATGTTGCTTAACTTCAGTGTTTGTACGAGAACCGGTGTTTCAACGTGATATGGCCGTAAGCCCATTACCTCAGCTGCCCATCCAAGCTTACAGCATCTGGTATTCGTAAGTGGTCACCCATCTAGGTACTGACCAGGCTTGATGTTGCTTAACTTCAGTGTTTGTACGAGAACCGGTGTTTCAACGTGATATGGCCGTAAGCCCATTACCTCACCTGCCCATCCAAGCTTACAGCATCTGGTATTCGTAAGTGGTCACCCATCTAGGTATAGACAAGAAGATAATGAAAAAAGTGGGGAGGGGTCTGTTGAGGGGCGTTATTCTTGGCTGAACATAAGATGATATAAAAATGTTAAAATTAACGCGGTTAATGTTATATTGCAGCAAACACTTTTTCCTTTTCAAATGAGCCTCGATCCCAACCCGGTTTTCCTAAGTTGTTTACAAATTCTTTTCAAGAATGCGGTAACGCTCTACTACTTTCGTAACCTGTGTGTCAGGCGGTTTGGGCCGACATTAATGCAGCTAAGCCAAGTGGTTGTATGCAGGGAGGGCGGGGAAAGAAAAGAAAGCAAGAAAGATCAGGGAAATTAGCACGATTAGAGTTTAGAAAGATGAAGAAAAGAGAGAGAGAGGAAAAAAAGAAGAAAGAGGAGAGATAAAAGCTGAAAATGAAAGAGATAAAAAAATAGAAAGAGAGAGAGGGGGGCATAGAGAGGAGAGATAGAAGCTGAAATGAAAGAGAGAGAGAAAGAGGCAGATAGAGGAAAATAGCTGAAAGAGGAAAGATAAAAGCTGAAAAGAAAGAGGCAAGAATGACAGAGAGAGAGAAATAGAAAGAAAGAGCGGAGAATAGAGAGGAGAGATAGAAGCTGAAATAAATGAGAGAGAGAGAAAGAGAAAGAAAAAGGAAAATAGCTGAAAAGAAAGAGGCAAAAATGAGAGAGAGAGAAATAGAAGAGAGAGAGGGCATAAAGAGGAGAGATAGAATCTGAAAAGAAAAAAGGTAAAAATGATAGAGAGAAATGGAAAGAGAGAGAAGGGCACAGAGAGGAGAGATAGAAGCTGAAATGAAAGAGAGAGGAAAATAACTGAAAAGAAAGAGGAAAAATAAGAGAGAGAGAAATAGAAGAGAGAGAGGGCATAAAGAGGAGAGATAGAAGCTGAAATGGAAGAGAAAGAGAGGGAAAAAAGCAGAAAGAGAAGAGATAAAAGCTGAAAAGAAAGAGGCAAGAATAAGAGAGAGACAGAAAAATAGAACGAGAGAGAGAGGGCATAGAGAGAAGAAATAGAAGCAGAAAAGAAAGAGAAAGAGAGGGAAAACAGCAGAAAGAGGAGAGATAAAAGCTGAAGAAAAAGAGGCAAAAATGAGAGAGAGAGAGAGAGAGAGAGAAAAAGAGAAACATAGAGAGAAAGGCACAGAAAGAGGAGAGATATAAATTGAAAGAGAGGCAAAGAAAGAGAGCGAGAAATAGAGAGAGGGAGAGAGGAAAAGAGGCACGAAGAAGAGAGATAAAAACGAGAAAGAAAGAGAGAGTGAAAAAGAAAGTTAGAGGGAAATAAAAAGATATAGAAAGAGAAAGAATGAAGCTAAAGAGGAGAGGTAGAAGCTGAAAAGAAAGAGGCAAAAAGAGAAAGAGAGAGAAATAGAAAGAAAGAGAGTGGTATAGAGAGGATAGAGAGAAGCTGAAAAGAAAGAGTAATGAGAAAGAGAAAGAGAAACAGAGAAAGACGCAGAAAGAGGGGAGATATAAATTGAAAAACAGGCAGAGAGAGAGAGAGAAATAGAGCGAGAGAAAAAGAGGCAGAAAAAAGAGATAGAAGCTGAAAAGAAAGAGAGAAAGAGAAAGGGAAATAAAAAAGATATGGAAAGAGAAAAAAGGGGCAGAAAGAGGTAGAAAGAAGAGAGGCAGAAGCTGAAAAGAAAGAGGTAAAAAGAGAAAGAGAGAGAAATAGAAAGAGAGGGGGGCATAGAGAGGAGAGATAGAAGCTGATAAGAAAGATGCAAAGAGAAAAAGAGAGAGACAAAGTAAAATAGAGAGAGAACTAGAAAGGAAGAAAGACAAAGAAGGTGAAGGAAGAGGAGTGATAGAAGCTGAAAAGAAAGATGCAAAGAGAGAGAGAGAAAAAAAGAGAGAGAGAAAAAGGGACAGAAAGAGGAGATATAAATTGAAAAAGAGGCAAACAAGAGAGAGGGAAATAGAGAGAGATACAAAAAGAGGGAGAAAAAGAGAGATAGAAGCTGAAGAGAAAGAGAAAGAGACATAGAAAGAAAGATTCAGAAAGAGGAGAGGTAGAAGCTGAAAAAAATAGGCAAAGAGAGAAAGAGGGAGAAATAGAAAGGAAGGGAGAAACACAAAGAAAAATGCAGGAAGAAGAGTGATAGAATCTGAAAAGAGAGAAGCAAAGAAAGGGACAGAAAGAGGAGAGATAGAACCTGAAAAGAGTGAGAGAGAGAGAAAGAGAGAGAAGGTGAGAAAGATAAAGTAAAAGAGAGCAAATTAACAAATAGCTGAAATAGAAGCTGAAAAGAAAGAACCGAAGAGAGAAAGAGACAGACAGACAGACAGAGAAAGAGAGAAGGAGACAAAGCGAGAGGGAGAAAGAGAGAAACAGGCAAAATAAGAGCGATAGAAGCTGAAAGAGGCAAATAGAGAGAGAGATAGACAAAGATAAAGAGAGAGAGAAAGAATGAGAGAAAGAGGCAAAAATAGGAGAGAAAGAAGCTGAAAGAGGCAAATAGAGATAGACAAAAAGAAAGAGAGAGAGAGAGAGAAAGAAAGAAAGATAAAGCAATGGAGAGAAAAGTAACAAATATCACATCAAACGCTTTATTTAAACACACAGTTACACAAAGGTGAAGGTTACATGTTGGCTAGAGAAGTTTGTTCGTTGCAGCAGACATAATTTTTACAATCATAGTCACCCTTTACAAGGCCCAAGAGCCAGAAGAGTTTACGGTGTAAGAGGCACAGTTTTATGCAGATATACGGTTAAGATAGCGGTTAACCCTAGACTTGAACAGGCTAAGATTGTAGAAATAAGTGAAGAAAGCTCTCGGAAGTCGGTCTCACAAAGCAGCGTTTGGCGGGAAAAAGCTGCTCGAGCTGACCTTACATTTCTCTGATGGAGTATGAAGCAACACGAAGGTGGGTCACTACAATGTGCGTGGATCTTAGAGGCGATGTTTAGATCGGGTGGAACTAAGGAACGTTCCATGGAAATAGCGATAGAGTACCGAGAGACTTGCGACATTTCGACTGTGGGAAAAGGACGCGGAGAGGCTGTAGAAATCTATCGAGACTGAAAAGTGAAGACTGGACTGCTCCTGGTCATATATAGCAGCAGTACTCCATTTTCAGCCTCATCTGGCTCTTATAGTGGTAAAGGATAGCATAGACGCTTTTGGACTCTATCGAGACAGAAAATTGAATGGTCATCTCCTGCCCCTATATGACATCAGTACTCCATTTTCGGCCTTATCTGGCTCTTATAGTGTTAGATGATAGCGGAGACGCTTTTGGACTCTATCGAGACTGAAAAGTGAACGGTCATCTCCTGCCCCTATATGACAGCAGTACTCCATTTTCGGCCTCATCTGGCTATTATAGTGTTAGATGATACCGGAGACGCTTTTGGACTCTATCGAGACCGAAAACTGAATGGTCATCTCCTGCCCCTATATGACAGCAGTACTCCATTTTCGGCCTCATCTGGCTATTATAGTGGTAGATGATAGCGGTGACGCTTTTGGACTCTATCGAGACTGAAAACTGAATGGTCATCTCCTGCCCCTATATGACAGCAGTACTCCATTTTCGGCCTCATCTGGCTCTTATAGTGGTAAAGGATAGAATAGACGCTTTTGGACTCTATCGATACTGAAAATTGAATGGTCATCTCCTGCCCCTATATGACAGCAGTACTCCATTTTCAGCCTCATCTGGCTCTTATAGTGGTAGATGATAGCGGAGACGCATTTGGACTCTATCGATACTGAAAATTGAATGGTCATCTCCTGCCCCTATATAACATTAGTACTCCATTTTCGGCCTTATCTGGCTCTTATAGTGTTAGATGATAGCGGAGACGCATTTGGACTCTATCGATACTGAAAATTGAATGGTCATCTCCTGCCCCTATACGACATCAGTACTCCATTTTCGGCCTTATCTGGCTCTTATAGTGTTAGATGATAGCGGAGACGCTTTTGGACTCTATCGAGACTGAAAAGTGAATGGTCATCTACTGCCTCTATATGACATCAGTACTCCATTTTCGGGCTTATCTGGCTCTTATACTGTTAGATGATAGCGGAGACGCTTTTGGACTCTATCGAGACTGAAAACTGAATGGTCATCTCCGGCCTCTATATGACAGCAGTACTCCATTTTCGGCCTTATCTGGCTCTTATAGTGGTAGATGATAGCGGAGACGCATTTGGACTCTATCGATACTGAAAATTGAATGGTCATCTCCTGCCCCTATATGACATCAGTACTCCATTTTCGGCCTTATCTGGCTCTTATAGTGTTAGATGATAGCGGAGACGCTTTTGGACTCTATCAAGACTGAAAGGTGAATGGTCATCTCCTGCCCCTATATGACAGCAGTACTCCATTTTCGGCCTTATCTGGCTCTTATAGTGGTAGATGATAGCGGAGACGCTTTTGGACTCTATCGAGACTGAAAACTGAATGGTCATCTCCTGCCCCTATATGACAGCAGTACTCCATTTTCGGCCTCATCTGGCTATTATAGTGGTAGATGATAGCGGTGACGCTTTTGGACTCTATCGAGACTGAAAACTGAATGGTCATCTCCTGCCCCTATATGACAGCAGTACTCCATTTTCGGCCTCATCTGGCTCTTATAGTGGTAAAGGATAGCATAGACGCTTTTGGACTCTATCGATACTGAAAACTGAATGGTCATCTCCTGCCCCTATATGACAGCAGTACTCCATTTTCGGCCTTATCTGGATATTATAGTGGTAGATGATAGCGGAGACGCATTTGGACACTATCGATACTGAAAATTGAATGGTCATCTCCTGCCCCTATATGACAGCAGTACTCCATTTTCGGCCTCATCTGGCTATTATAGTGTTAGATGATAGCGGAGACGCTTTTGGACTCTATCGAGACTGAAAAGTGAATGGTCATCTCCTGCCCCTATATGACAGCAGTACTCCATTTTCAGCCTCATCTGGCTCTTATAGTGGTAGATGATAGCGGAGACGCATTTGGACTCTATCGATACTGAAAACTGAATGGTCATCTCCTGCCACTATATAACATTAGTACTCCATTTTCGGCCTTATCTGGCTCTTATAGTGTTAGATGATAGCGGAGACACTTTTGGACTCTTTCGAGACTGAAAACTGAATGGTCATCTCCTGCCCCTATATGACAGCAGTACTCCATTTTCGGCCTTATCTGGCTCTTATAGTGTTAGATGATAGCGGTGACGCTTTTGGACTCTATCGAGACTGAAAACTGAATGGTCATCTCCTGCCCCTATATGACAGCAGTACTCCATTTTCGGCCTAAACTGGCTCTTATAGTGGTAAAGGATAGCATAGACGCTTTTGGACTCTATCGATACTGAAAATTGAATGGTCATCTCCTGCCCCTATATGACAGCAGTACTCCATTTTCGGCCTTATCTGGATATTATAGTGGTAGATGATAGCGGAGACGCATTTGGACTCTATCGATACTGAAAATTGAATGGTCATCTCCTGCCCCTATATGACAGCAGTACTCCATTTTCGGCCTCATCTGGCTATTATAGTGTTAGATGATAGCGGAGACGCTTTTGGACTCTATCGAGACTGAAAAGTGAATGGTCATCTCCTGCCCCTATATGACAGCAGTACTCCATTTTCAGCCTCATCTGGCTCTTATAGTGGTAGATGATAGCGGAGACGCATTTGGACTCTATCGATACTGAAAATTGAATGGTCATCTCCTGCCCCTATATAACATTAGTACTCCATTTTCGGCCTTATCTGGCTCTTATAGTGTTAGATGATAGCGGAGACACTTTTGGACTCTTTCGAGACTGAAAACTGAATGGTCATCTCCTGCCCCTATATGACAGCAGTACTCCATTTTCGGCCTTATCTGGCTCTTAAAGTGGTAGATGATAGCGGAGACGCATTTGGACTCTATCGATACTGAAAATTGAATGGTCATCTCCTGCCCCTATATAACATTAGTACTCCATTTTCGGCCTTATCTGGCTCTTATAGTGTTAGATGATAGCGGAGACGCATTTGGACTCTATCGATACTGAAAATTGAATGGTCATCTCCTGCCCCTATATGACATCAGTACTCCATTTTCGGCCTTATCTGGCTCTTATAGTGTTAGATGATAGCGGAGACGCTTTTGGACTCTATCGAGACTGAAAAGTGAATGGTCATCTACTGCCTCTATATGACATCAGTACTCCATTTTCGGGCTTATCTGGCTCTTATACTGTTAGATGATAGCGGAGACGCTTTTGGACTCTATCGAGACTGAAAAGTGAATGGTCATCTCCGGCCTCTATATGACAGCAGTACTCCATTTTCGGCCTTATCTGGCTCTTATAGTGGTAGATGATAGCGGAGACGCATTTGGACTCTATCGATACTGAAAATTGAATGGTCATCTCCTGCCCCTATATGACATCAGTACTCCATTTTCGGCCTTATCTGGCTCTTATAGTGTTAGATGATAGCGGAGACACTTTTGGACTCTATCAAGACTGAAAAGTGAATGGTCATCTCCTGCCCCTATATGACAGCAGTACTCCATTTTCGGCCTTATCTGGCTCTTATAGTGGTAGATGATAGCGGAGACGCTTTTGGACTCTATCGAGACTGAAAACTGAATGGTCATCTCCTGCCCCTATATGACAGCAGTACTCCATTTTCGGCCTCATCTGGCTATTATAGTGGTAGATGATAGCGGTGACGCTTTTGGACTCTATCGAGACTGAAAACTGAATGGTCATCTCCTGCCCCTATATGACAGCAGTACTCCATTTTCGGCCTCATCTGGCTCTTATAGTAGTAAAGGATAGCATAGACGCTTTTGGACTCTATCGATACTGAAAACTGAATGGTCATCTCCTGCCCCTATATGACAGCAGTACTCCATTTTCGGCCTTATCTGGCTCTTATAGTGGTGGATCATACCGGAGACGCATTTGGACTCTATCGATAGTGAAAATTGAATGGTCATCTCCTGCCCCTATATGACATCAGTACTCCATTTTCGGCCTTATCTGGCTCTTATAGTGTTAGATGATAACGGTGACGGTTTTGGACTCTATCGAGACTGAAAACTGAATGGTCATCTCCTGCCCCTATATGACAGCAGTACTCCATTTTCGGCCTTATCTGGCTCTTATAATGGTAGATGATAGCGGAGACGCATTTGGACTCTATCGATACTGAAAATTGAATGGTCATCTCCTGCCCCTATATGACATCAGTACTCCATTTTCGGCCTTATCTGGCTCTTATAGTGGTGGATGATACCGGAGACGGATTTGGACTGTATCGATACTGAAAATTGAATGGTCATCTCCTGCCCCTATATGACATCAGTACTCCATTTTCGGCCTTATCTGGCTCTTATAGTGTTAGATGATAGCGGAGACGCATTTGGACTATATCTATACTGAAAGTTGTATGGTCATCTCCTGCCCCTATATGACAGCAGTACTCCATTTTCGGCCTTATCTGGCTCTTATAGTGGTAGATGATAGCGGAGAAGCATTTGGACTCTATCGATACTGAAAATTGAATGGTCATCACCTACCCCTATATGACATCAGTACTCCATTTTCGGCCTTATCTGGCTCTTATAGTGTTAGATGATAGCGGAGACGCTTTTGGACTCTATCGAGACTGAAAACTGAATGGTCATCTCCTGCCCCTATATGACAGCAGTACTCCATTTTCGGCCTCATCTGGCTCTTATAGTGGTAGATGATAGCGGAAACGCATTTGGACTCTGTCGATACTGAAAATTGAATGGTCATCTCCTGCCCCTATATGACATCAGTACTCCATTTTCGGCCTTATCTGGCTCTTATAGTGTTAGATGATAGCGGAGACGCTTTTGGACTCTATCTATACTGAGAATTGTATGGTCATCTCCTGCCCCTATATGACAGCAGTACTCCATTTTCGGCCTTATCTGGCTCTTATAGTGGTGGATGATACCGGAGACGCATTTGGACTCTATCGATACTGAAAATTGAATGGTGATCTCCTGCCCCTATATGACACCAGTACTCCATTTTCGGCCTTATCTGGCTCTTATAGTGTTAGATGATAGCGGAGACGCATTTGGACTCTATCGATACTGAAAATTGAATGGTCATCTCCTGCCCCTATATGACATCAGTACTCCATTTTCGGCCTTATCTGGCTCTTATAGTGGTAGATGATAGCGGAGACGCATTTGGACTCTATCGATACTGAAAATTGAATGGTCATCTCCTGCCCCTATATGACATCAGTACTCCATTTTCGGCCTTATCTGGCTCTTATAGTGTTAGATGATAGGGGAGACGCTTTTGGACTCTATCGAGACTGAAAAGTGAATGGTCATCTCCTGCCCCTATATGACAGCAGTACTCCATTTTAGGCCTCATCTGGCTCTTATAGTGTTAGATGATAGCGGAGACGCTTTTGGACTCTATCGATACTGAAAATTAAATGGTCATCTCCTGCCCCTATATGACATCAGTACTCCATTTTCGGCCTCATCTGGCTCTTATAGTGGTAGATGATAGCGGAGACGCATTTGGACTCTATCTATACTGAAAATTGTATGGTCATCTCCTGCCCCTATATGACAGCAGTACTCCATTTTCGGCCTCATCTGGCTCTTATAGTGGTAGATGATAGCGGAGACGCATTTGGACTCTATCGATACTGAAAATTGAATGGTCATCTCCTGCCCCTATATGACATCAGTACTCCATTTTCGGCCTTATCTGGCTCTTATAGTGTTAGATGATAGCGGAGACGCTTTTGGACTCTATCGAGACTGAAAAGTGAATGGTCATCTCCTGCCTCTATATGACAGCAGTACTCCATTTTCGGCCTTATCTGGCTCTTATATTGTTGGATGATACCGGAGACGCTTTTGGACTCTATTGATACTGAAAATTGAATGGTCATCTCCTGCCCCTATATGACAGCAGTACTCCATTTTCGGCCTTATCTGGCTCTTATAGTGTTAGATGATAGCGGAGACGCTTTTGGACTCTATCGAGACTGAAAACTGAATGGTCATCTCCTGCCCCTATATGACAGCAGTACTCCATTTTCGGCCTTATCTGGCTCTTATATTGGTGGATGATACCGGAGACGCATTTGGACTCTATCGATACTGAAAATTGAATGGTCATCTCCTGCCCCTATATGACATCAGTACTCCAATTTCGGCCTTATCTGGCTCTTATAGTGTTAGATGATAGCGGAGACGCTTTTGGACTCTATCGAGACTGAAAAGTGAATGGTCATCTCCTGCCTCTATATGACAGCAGTACTCCATTTTCGGCCTTATCTGGCTCTTATATTGGTGGATGATACCGGAGACGCATTTGGACTCTATCGATACTGAAAATTGAATGGTCATCTCCTGCCCCTATATGACATCAGTACTCCATTTTCGGCCTTATCTGGCTCTTATAGTGTTAGATGATAGCGGAGACGCTTTTGGACTCTATCGAGACTGAAAACTGAATGGTCATCTCCTGCCCCTATATGACAGCAGTACTCCATTTGCGGCCTCATCTGGCTCTTATAGTGGTAGATGATAGCGGAGACGCATTTGGATTCTATCGATACTGAAAATTGAATGGTCATCTCATGCCCCTATATGATATCAGTACTCCATTTTCGGCCTTATCTGGCTCTTATAGTGTTAGATGATAGCGGAGACGCTTTTGCACTCTATCGAGACTGAAAAGTGAATGGTCATCTCCTGCCTCTATATGACAGCAGTACTCCATTTTCGGCCTTATCTGGCTCTTATAGTGGTGGATGATACCGGAGACGCATTTGGACTCTATCGATACTGAAAATTGAATGGTCATCTCCTGCCCCTATATGACATCAGTACTCCATGTTCGGCTTTATCTGGCTCTTATAGTCTTAGATGATAGCGAAGACGCTTTTGGACTCTATCGAGACCTAAAACTGAATGGTCATCTCCTGCCCCTATATGACAGCAGTACTCAATTTTCGGCCTCATCTGGCTCTTATAGTGTTAGATGATAGCGGAGACGCTTTTGGACTCTATCGAGACTGAAAAGTGAATGGTCATCTCCTGCCTCTATATGACAGCAGTACTCCATTTTCGGCCTCATCTGGCTCTTATAGTGGTGGATGATACCGGAGACGCATTTGGACTCTATCGATACTGAAAATTGAATGGTCATCTCCTGCCCCTATATGACATCAGTACTCCATTTTCGGCCTTATCTGGCTCTTATAGTGTTAGATGATAGCGGAGACGCTTTTGGACTCTACCGAGACTGAAAACTGAATAGTCATCTCCTGCCCCTATATGACAGCTGTACTCCATTTTCGGCCTCATCTGGCTCTTATAGTGGTAGATGATAGCGGAGACGCATTTGGACTTTATCGAAACTGAAAAGTGAATGGTCATCTCCTGCCCCTATATGAAAGCAGTACTCCATTTTTGGCCTCATCTGGCTCTTATAGTGGTAGATGATACCGGAGACGCATTTGGACTCTATCGATACTGAAAATTGAAGTGTCATCTCGTGCCCCTGTATGACAGCAGTACTCCATTTTCGGCCTTATCTGGCTCTTATAGTGTTAGGTGATAGCGGAGACGCTTTTGGACTCTATCGAGACTGAAAACTGAATGGTCATCTCCTGCCCCTATATGACAGCAGTAACTCCATTTTCGGCCTCATCTGGCTCTTATAGTGGTAGATGATAGCGGAGACGCATTTGGACTCTATCGATACTGAAAATTGAATGGTCATCTCCTGCCCCTATATGACATCAGTACTCCATTTTCGGCCTTAACTTGCTCTTATAGTGTTAGATGATAGCGGAGACGCTTTTGGACTCTATCGAGACTGAAAACTGAATGGTTATCTCCTGCCCCTATATGACAGCAGTACTCCATTTTCGGCCTCATCTGGCTCTTATAGTGGTAGATGATAGCGGAGACGCTTTTGGACTCTATCGATACTGAAAATTGAATGGTCATCTCCTGCCCCTATATGACATCAGTACTCCATTTTCGGCCTTATCTGGCTCTTATAGTGTTACATGATAACGGTGACGGTTTTGGACTCTATCGAGACTGAAAACTGAATGGTCATCTCCTGCCCCTATATGACAGCAGTACTCCATTTTCGGCCTTATCTGGCTCTTATAATGGTAGATGATAGCGGAGACGCATTTGGACTCTATCGATACTGAAAATTGAATGGTCATCTCCTGCCCCTATATGACATCAGTACTCCATTTTCGGCCTTATCTGGCTCTTATAGTGGTGGATGATACCGGAGAGGGATTTGGACTATATCGATACTGAAAATTGAATGGTCATCTCCTGCCCCTATATGACATCAGTACTCCATTTTCGGCCTTATCTGGCTCTTATAGTGTTAGATGATAGCGGAGACGCATTTGGACTATATCTATACTGAAAGTTGTATGGTCATCTCCTGCCCCTATATGACAGCAGTACTCCATTTTCGGCCTTATCTGGCTCTTATAGTGGTAGATGATAGCGGAGAAGCATTTGGACTCTATCGATACTGAAAATTGAATGGTCATCACCTACCCCTATATGACATCAGTACTCCATTTTCGGCCTTATCTGGCTCTTATAGTGTTAGATGATAGCGGAGACGCTTTTGGACTCTATCGAGACTGAAAACTGAATGGTCATCTCCTGCCCCTATATGACAGCAGTACTCCATTTTCGGCCTCATCTGGCTCTTATAGTGGTAGATGATAGCGGAAACGCATTTGGACTCTGTCGATACTGAAAATTGAATGGTCATCTCCTGCCCCTATATGACAGCAGTACTCCATTTTCGGCCTTATCTGGCGCTTATAGTGTTAGATGATAGCGGAGACGCTTTTGGACTCTATCTATACTGAGAATTGTATGGTCATCTCCTGCCCCTATATGACAGCAGTACTCCATTTTCGGCCTTATCTGGCTCTTATAGTGGTGGATGATACCGGAGACGCATTTGGACTCTATCGATACTGAAAATTGAATGGGGATCTCCTGCCCCTATATGACACCAGTACTCCATTTTCGGCCTCATCTGGCTCTTATAGTGTTAGATGATAGCGGAGACGCATTTGGACTCTATCGATACTGAAAATTGAATGGTCATCTCCTGCCCTTATATGACATCAGTACTCCATTTTCGGCCTTATCTGGCTCTTATAGTGGTAGATGATAGCGGAGACGCATTTGGACTCTATCGATACTGAAAATTGAATGGTCATCTCCTGCCCCTATATGACATCAGTACTCCATTTTCGGCCTTATCTGGCTCTTATAGTGTTAGATGATAGCGGAGACGCTTTTGGACTCTATCGAGACTGAAAAGTGAATGGTCATCTCCTGCCCCTATATGACAGCAGTACTCCATTTTAGGCCTCATCTGGCTCTTATAGTGTTAGATGATAGCGGAGACGCTTTTGGACTCTATCGATACTGAAAATTAAATGGTCATCTCCTGCCCCTATATGACATCAGTACTCCATTTTCGGCCTCATCTGGCTCTTATAGTGGTAGATGATAGCGGAGACGCATTTGGACTCTATCTATACTGAAAATTGTATGGTCATCTCCTGCCCCTATATGACAGCAGTACTCCATTTTCGGCCTCATCTGGCTCTTATAGTGGTAGATGATAGCGGAGACGCATTTGGACTCTATCGATACTGAAAATTGAATGGTCATCTCCTGCCCCTATATGACATCAGTACTCCATTTTCGGCCTTATCTGGCTCTTATAGTGTTAGATGATAGCGGAGACGCTTTTGGACTCTATCGAGACTGAAAAGTGAATGGTCATCTCCTGCCTCTATATGACAGCAGTACTCCATTTTCGGCCTTATCTGGCTCTTATATTGGTGGATGATACCGGAGACGCTTTTGGACTCTATCGATACTGAAAATTGAATGGTCATCTCCTGCCCCTATATGACAGCAGTACTCCATTTTCGGCCTTATCTGGCTCTTATAGTGTTAGATGATAGCGGAGACGCTTTTGGACTCTACCGAAACTGAAAACTGAATAGTCATCTCCTGCCCCTATATGACAGCAGTACTCCATTTTCGGCCTCATCTGGCTCTTATAGTGGTAGATGATAGCGGAGACGCTTTTGGACTCTATCGATACTGAAAATTGAATGGTCATCTGCTGCCCCTATATAACAACAGTACTCCATTTTCGGCCTCATCTGGCTCTTATAGTGTTAGATGATAGCGGAGACGCTTTTGGACTCTATCGAGACTGAAAACTGAATGGTCATCTCCTGCCCCTATATGACAGCAGTACTCCATTTTCGGCCTTATCTGGCTCTTATATTGGTGGATGATACCGGAGACGCATTTGGACTCTATCGATACTGAAAATTGAATGGTCATCTCCTGCCCCTATATGACATCAGTACTCCATTTTCGGCCTTATCTGGCTCTTATAGTGTTAGATGATAGCGGAGACGCTTTTGGACTCTATCGAGACTGAAAACTGAATGGTCATCTCCTGCCCCTATATGACAGCAGTACTCCATTTTCGGCCTTATCTGGCTCTTATATTGGTGGATGATACCGGAGACGCATTTGGACTCTATCGATACTGAAAATTGAATGGTCATCTCCTGCCCCTATATGACATCAGTACTCCATTTTCGGCCTTATCTGGCTCTTATAGTGTTAGATGATAGCGGAGACGCTTTTGGACTCTATCGAGACTGAAAAGTGAATGGTCATCTCCTGCCTCTATATGACAGCAGTACTCCATTTTCGGCCTTATCTGGCTCTTATATTGGTGGATGATACCGGAGACGCATTTGGACTCTATCGATACTGAAAATTGAATGGTCATCTCCTGCCCCTATATGACATCAGTACTCCATTTTCGGCCTTATCTGGCTCTTATAGTGTTAGATGATAGCGGAGACGCTTTTGGACTCTATCGAGACTGAAAAGTGAATGGTCATCTCCTGCCTCTATATGACAGCAGTACTCCATTTTCGGCCTTATCTGGCTCTTATATTGGTGGATGATACCGGAGACGCTTTTGGACTCTATCGATACTGAAAATTGAATGGTCATCTCCTGCCCCTATATGACAGCAGTACTCCATTTTCGGCCTTATCTGGCTCTTATAGTGTTAGATGATAGCGGAGACGCTTTTGGACTCTACCGAAACTGAAAACTGAATAGTCATCTCCTGCCCCTATATGACAGCAGTACTCCATTTTCGGCCTCATCTGGCTCTTATAGTGGTAGATGATAGCGGAGACGCTTTTGGACTCTATCGATACTGAAAATTGAATGGTCATCTGCTGCCCCTATATAACAACAGTACTCCATTTTCGGCCTCATCTGGCTCTTATAGTGTTAGATGATAGCGGAGACGCTTTTGGACTCTATCGAGACTGAAAACTGAATGGTCATCTCCTGCCCCTATATGACAGCAGTACTCCATTTTCGGCCTTATCTGGCTCTTATATTGGTGGATGATACCGGAGACGCATTTGGACTCTATCGATACTGAAAATTGAATGGTCATCTCCTGCCCCTATATGACATCAGTACTCCATTTTCGGCCTTATCTGGCTCTTATAGTGTTAGATGATAGCGGAGACGCTTTTGGACTCTATCGAGACTGAAAACTGAATGGTCATCTCCTGCCCCTATATGACAGCAGTACTCCATTTTCGGCCTTATCTGGCTCTTATATTGGTGGATGATACCGGAGACGCATTTGGACTCTATCGATACTGAAAATTGAATGGTCATCTCCTGCCCCTATATGACATCAGTACTCCATTTTCGGCCTTATCTGGCTCTTATAGTGTTAGATGATAGCGGAGACGCTTTTGGACTCTATCGAGACTGAAAAGTGAATGGTCATCTCCTGCCTCTATATGACAGCAGTACTCCATTTTCGGCCTTATCTGGCTCTTATATTGGTGGATGATACCGGAGACGCATTTGGACTCTATCGATACTGAAAATTGAATGGTCATCTCCTGCCCCTATATGACATCAGTACTCCATTTTCGGCCTTATCTGGCTCTTATAGTGTTAGATGATAGCGGAGACGCTTTTGGACTCTATCGAGACTGAAAACTGAATGGTCATCTCCTGCCCCTATATGACAGCAGTACTCCATTTTCGGCCTCATCTGGCTCTTATAGTGTTAGATGATAGCGGAGACGCTTTTGGACTCTATCGAGACTGAAAAGTGAATGGTCATCTCCTGCCTCTATATGACAGCAGTACTCCATTTTCGGCCTTATCTGGCTCTTATATTGGTGGATGATACCGGAGACGCATTTGGACTCTATCGATACTGAAAATTGAATGGTCATCTCCTGCCCCTATATGACATCAGTACTCCATTTTCGGCCTTATCTGGCTCTTATAGTGTTAGATGATAGCGGAGACGCTTTTGGACTCTATCGAGACTGAAAATTGAATGGTCATCTCCTGCCCCTATATGACAGCAGTACTCCATTTTCGGCCTCATCTGGCTCTTATAGTGTTAGATGATAGCGGAGACGCTTTTGGACTCTATCGAGACTGAAAAGTGAATGGTCATCTCCTGCCTCTATATGACAGCAGTACTCCATTTTCGGCCTTATCTGGCTCTTATATTGGTGGATGATACCGGAGACGCTTTTGGACTCTATCGATACTGAAAATTGAATGGTCATCTCCTGCCCCTATATGACAGCAGTACTCTATTTTCGGCCTTATCTGGCTCTTATAGTGTTAGATGATAGCGGAGACGCTTTTGGACTCTATCGAGACTGAAAAGTGAATGGTCATCTCCTGCCTCTATATGACAGCAGTACTCCATTTTCGGCCTTATCTGACTCTTATATTGGTGGATGATACCGGAGACGCTTTTGGACTCTATCGATACTGAAAATTGAATGGTCATCTCCTGCCCCTATATGACAGCAGTACTCCATTTTCGGCCTTATCTGGCTCTTATAGTGTTAGATGATAGCGGAGACGCTTTTGGACTCTACCGAAACTGAAAACTGAATAGTCATCTCCTGCCCCTATATGACAGCAGTACTCCATTTTCGGCCTCATCTGGCTCTTATAGTGGTAGATGATAGCGGAGACGCTTTTGGACTCTATCGATACTGAAAATTGAATGGTCATCTGCTGCCCCTATATGACAACAGTACTCCATTTTCGGCCTCATCTGGCTCTTATAGTGTTAGATGATAGCGGAGACGCTTTTGGACTCTATCGAGACTGAAAACTGAATGGTCATCTCCTGCCCCTATATGACAGCAGTACTCCATTTTCGGCCTTATCTGGCTCTTATATTGGTGGATGATACCGGAGACGCATTTGGACTCTATCGATACTGAAAATTGAATGGTCATCTCCTGCCCCTATATGACATCAGTACTCCATTTTCGGCCTTATCTGGCTCTTATAGTGTTAGATGATAGCGGAGACGCTTTTGGACTCTATCGAGACTGAAAACTGAATGGTCATCTCCTGCCCCTATATGACAGCAGTACTCCATTTTCGGCCTTATCTGGCTCTTATATTGGTGGATGATACCGGAGACGCATTTGGACTCTATCGATACTGAAAATTGAATGGTCATCTCCTGCCCCTATATGACATCAGTACTCCATTTTCGGCCTTATCTGGCTCTTATAGTGTTAGATGATAGCGGAGGCGCTTTTGGACTCTATCGAGACTGAAAAGTGAATGGTCATCTCCTGCCTCTATATGACAGCAGTACTCCATTTTCGGCCTTATCTGGCTCTTATATTGGTGGATGATACCGGAGACGCATTTGGACTCTATCGATACTGAAAATTGAATGGTCATCTCCTGCCCCTATATGACATCAGTACTCCATTTTCGGCCTTATCTGGCTCTTATAGTGTTAGATGATAGCGGAGACGCTTTTGGACTCTATCGAGACTGAAAACTGAATGGTCATCTCCTGCCCCTATATGACAGCAGTACTCCATTTTCGGCCTCATCTGGCTCTTATAGTGTTAGATGATAGCGGAGACGCTTTTGGACTCTATCGAGACTGAAAAGTGAATGGTCATCTCCTGCCTCTATATGACAGCAGTACTCCATTTTCGGCCTTATCTGGCTCTTATATTGGTGGATGATACCGGAGACGCTTTTGGACTCTATCGATACTGAAAATTGAATGGTCATCTCCTGCCCCTATATGACAGCAGTACTCCATTTTCGGCCTTATCTGGCTCTTATAGTGTTAGATGATAGCGGAGACGCTTTTGGACTCTACCGAAACTGAAAACTGAATAGTCATCTCCTGCCCCTATATGACAGCAGTACTCCATTTTCGGCCTCATCTGGCTCTTATAGTGGTAGATGATAGCGGAGACGCTTTTGGACTCTATCGATACTGAAAATTGAATGGTCATCTGCTGCCCCTATATGACAACAGTACTCCATTTTCGGCCTCATCTGGCTCTTATAGTGTTAGATGATAGCGGAGACGCTTTTGGACTCTATCGAGACTGAAAACTGAATGGTCATCTCCTGCCCCTATATGACAGCAGTACTCCATTTTCGGCCTTATCTGGCTCTTATATTGGTGGATGATACCGGAGATGCATTTGGACTCTATCGATACTGAAAATTGAATGGTCATCTCCTGCCCCTATATGACATCAGTACTCCATTTTCGGCCTTATCTGGCTCTTATAGTGTTAGATGATAGCGGAGACGCTTTTGGACTCTATCGAGACTGAAAACTGAATGGTCATCTCCTGCCCCTATATGACAGCAGTACTCCATTTTCGGCCTTATCTGGCTCTTATATTGGTGGATGATACCGGAGACGCATTTGGACTCTATCGATACTGAAAATTGAATGGTCATCTCCTGCCCCTATATGACATCAGTACTCCATTTTCGGCCTTATCTGGCTCTTATAGTGTTAGATGATAGCGGAGACGCTTTTGGACTCTATCGAGACTGAAAAGTGAATGGTCATCTCCTGCCTCTATATGACAGCAGTACTCCATTTTCGGCCTTATCTGGCTCTTATATTGGTGGATGATACCGGAGACGCATTTGGACTCTATCGATACTGAAAATTGAATGGTCATCTCCTGCCCCTATATGACATCAGTACTCCATTTTCGGCCTTATCTGGCTCTTATAGTCTTAGATGATAGCGAAGACGCTTTTGGACTCTATCGAGACCTAAAAATGAATGGTCATCTCCTGCCCCTATATGACAGCAGTACTCCATTTTCGGCCTCATCTGGCTCTTATAGTGTTAGATGATAGCGGAGACGCTTTTGGACTCTATCGAGACTGAAAAGTGAATGGTCATCTCCTGCCTCTATATGACAGCAGTACTCCATTTTCGGCCTCATCTGGCTCTTATAGTGGTGGATGATACCGGAGACGCATTTGGACTCTATCGATACTGAAAATTGAATGGTCATCTCCTGCCCCTATATGACATCAGTACTCCATTTTCGGCCTTATCTGGCTCTTATAGTGTTAGATGATAGCGGAGACGCTTTTGGACTCTATCGAGAGTGAAAAGTGAATGGTCATCTCCTGCCTCTATATGACAGCAGTACTCCATTTTCGGCCTCATGTGGCTCTTATAGTGGTGGATGATACCGGAGACGCATTTGGACTCTATCGATACTGAAAATTGAATGGTCATCTCCTGCCCCTATATGACATCAGTACTCCATTTTCGGCCTTATCTGGCTCTTATAGTGTTAGATGATAGCGGAGACGCTTTTGGACTCTATCGAGACTGAAAAGTGAATGGTCATCTCCTGCCTCTATATGACAGCAGTACTCCATTTTCGGCCTTATCTGGCTCTTATAGTGTTAGATGATAGCGGAGACGCTTTTGGACTCTATCGAGACTGAAAAGTGAATGGTCATCTCCTGCCTCTATATGACAGCAGTACTCCATTTTCGGCCTTATCTGGCTCTTATAGTGGTGGATGATACCGGAGACGCATTTGGACTCTATCGATACTGAAAATTGAATGGTCATCTCCTGCCCCTATATGACATCAGTACTCCATTTTCGGCCTTATCTGGCTCTTATAGTGGTGGATGATACCGGAGACGGATTTGGACTGTATCGATACTGAAAATTGAATGGTCATCTCCTGCCCCTATATGACATCAGTACTCCATTTTCGGCCTTATCTGGCTCTTATAGTGTTAGATGATAGCGGAGACGCATTTGGACTATATCTATACTGAAAGTTGTATGGTCATCTCCTGGCCCTATATGACAGCAGTACTCCATTTTCGGCCTTATCTGGCTCTTATAGTGGTAGATGATAGCGGAGAAGCATTTGGACTCTATCGATACTGAAAATTGAATGGTTATCACCTACCCCTATATGACATCAGTACTCCATTTTCGGCCTTATCTGGCTCTTATAGTGTTAGATGATAGCGGAGACGCTTTTGGACTCTATCGAGACTGAAAACTGAATGGTCATCTCCTGCCCCTATATGACAGCAGTACTCCATTTTCGGCCTCATCTGGCTCTTATAGTGGTAGATGATAGCGGAAACGCATTTGGACTCTGTCGATACTGAAAATTGAATGGTCATCTCCTGCCCCTATATGACATCAGTACTCCATTTTCGGCCTTATCTGGCTCTTATAGTGTTAGATGATAGCGGAGACGCTTTTGGACTCTATCTATACTGAGAATTGTATGGTCATCTCCTGCCCCTATATGACAGCAGTACTCCATTTTCGGCCTTATCTGGCTCTTATAGTGGTGGATGATACCGGAAACGCATTTGGACTCTATCGATACTGAAAATTGAATGGTGATCTCCTGCCCCTATATGACACCAGTACTCCATTTTCGGCCTTATCTGGCTCTTATAGTGTTAGATGATAGCGGAGACGCATTTGGACTCTATCGATACTGAAAATTGAATGGTCATCTCCTGCCCCTATATGACATCAGTACTCCATTTTCGGCCTTATCTGGCTCTTATAGTGGTAGATGATAGCGGAGACGCATTTGGACTCTATCGATACTGAAAATTGAATGGTCATCTCCTGCCCCTATATGACATCAGTACTCCATTTTCGGCCTTATCTGGCTCTTATAGTGTTAGATGATAGC
Organism: Acanthosepion esculentum; assembly: GCA_964036315.1. Taxonomy (NCBI): domain Eukaryota; kingdom Metazoa; phylum Mollusca; class Cephalopoda; order Sepiida; family Sepiidae; genus Acanthosepion; species Acanthosepion esculentum. Next base: position 87,972,142 of record OZ038509.1, read on the forward strand.
GGAGACGCTTTTGGACTCTATCGAGACTGAAAAGTGAATGGTCATCTCCTGCCCCTATATGACAGCAGTACTCCATTTTAGGCCTCATCTGGCTCTTATAGTGTTAGATGATAGCGGAGACGCTTTTGGACTCTATCGATACTGAAAATTAAATGGTCATCTCCTGCCCCTATATGACATCAGTACTCCATTTTCGGCCTTATCTGGCTCTTATAGTGTTAGATGATAGCGGAGACGCTTTTGGACTCTACCGAAACTGAAAACTGAATAGTCATCTCCTGCCCCTATATGACAGCAGTAGTCCATTTTCGGCCTCATCTGGCTCTTATAGTGGTAGATGATAGCGGAGACGCTTTTGGACTCTATCGATACTGAAAATTGAATGGTCATCTGCTGCCCCTATATGACAACAGTACTCCATTTTCGGCCTCATCTGGCTCTTATAGTGTTAGATGATAGCGGAGACGCTTTTGGACTCTATCGAGACTGAAAACTGAATGGTCATCTCCTGCCCCTATATGACAGCAGTACTCCATTTTCGGCCTTATCTGGCTCTTATATTGGTGGATGATACCGGAGACGCATTTGGACTCTATCGATACTGAAAATTGAATGGTCATCTCCTGCCCCTATATGACATCAGTACTCCATTTTCGGCCTTATCTGGCTCTTATAGTGTTAGATGATAGCGGAGACGCTTTTGGACTCTATCGAGACTGAAAACTGAATGGTCATCTCCTGTCCCTATATGACAGCAGTACTCCATTTTCGGCCTTATCTGGCTCTTATATTGGTGGATGATACCGGAGACGCATTTGGACTCTATCGATACTGAAAATTGAATGGTCATCTCCTGCCCCTATATGACATCAGTACTCCATTTTCGGCCTTATCTGGCTCTTATAGTGTTAGATGATAGCGGAGACGCTTTTGGACTCTATCGAGACTGAAAAGTGAATGGTCATCTCCTGCCCCTATATGACATCAGTACTCCATGTTCGGCTTTATCTGGCTCTTATAGTCTTAGATGATAGCGAAGACGCTTTTGGACTCTATCGAGACCTAAAACTGAATGGTCATCTCCTGCCCCTATATGACAGCAGTACTCCATTTTCGGCCTCATCTGGCTCTTATAGTGTTAGATGATAGCGGAGACGCTTTTGGACTCTATCGAGACTGAAAAGTGAATGGTCATCTCCTGCCTCTATATGACAGCAGTACTCCATTTTCGGCCTCATCTGGCTCTTATAGTGGTGGATGATACCGGAGACGCATTTGGACTCTATCGATACTGAAAATTGAATGGTCATCTCCTGCCCCTATATGACATCAGTACTCCATTTTCGGCCTTATCTGGCTCTTATAGTGTTAGATGATAGCGGAGACGCTTTTGGACTCTATCGATACTGAAAATTGAAAGGTCATCTCCTGCCCCTATATGACATCAGTACTCCATTTTCGGCCTTATCTGGCTCTTATAGTGTTAGATGATAGCGGAGACGCTTTTGGACTCTATCGAGACTGAAAAGTGAATGGTCATCTCCTGCCTCTATATGACAGCAGTACTCCATTTTCGGCCTTATCTGGCTCTTATAGTGTTAGATGATAGCGGAGACGCTTTTGGACTCTATCGAGACTGAAAAGTGAATGGTCATCTCCTGCCTCTATATGACAGCAGTACTCCATTTTCGGCCTTATCTGGCTCTTATAGTGGTGGATGATACCGGAGACGCATTTGGACTCTATCGATACTGAAAATTGAATGGTCATCTCCTGCCCCTATATGACATCAGTACTCCATGTTCGGCCTCATCTGGCTCTTATAGTCTTAGATGATAGCGAAGACGCTTTTGGACTCTATCGAGACCTAAAACTGAATGGTCATCTCCTGCCCCTATATGACAGCAGTACTCCATTTTCGGCCTCATCTGGCTCTTATAGTGTTAGATGATAGCGGAGACGCTTTTGGACTCTATCGAGACTGAAAAGTGAATGGTCATCTCCTGCCTCTATATGACAGCTGTACTCCATTTTCGGCCTTATCTGGCTCTTATAGTGGTGGATGATACCGGAGACGCATTTGGACTCTATCGAGACTGAAAAGTGAATGGTCATCTCCTGACCCTATATGACAGCAGTACTCCATTTTCGGCCTCATCTGGCTCTTATAGTGGTGGATGATACCGGAGACGCATGTGGACTCTATCAATACTGAAAATTGAATGGTCATTTCCTACCCATATATGACATCAGTACTCCATTTTCGGCCTCATCTGGCTCTTATAGTGTTAGATGATAGCGGAGACGCTTTTGGACTCTACCGAGACTGAAAACTGAATAGTCATCTCCTGCCCCTATATGACAGCTGTACTCCATTTTCGGCCTCATCTGGCTCTTATAGTGGTAGATGATAGCGGAGACGCTTTTGGACTCTATCGATACTGAAAATTGAATGGTCATCTCCTGCCCCTATATGACATCAGTACTCCATTTTCAGCCTTATCTGGCTCTTATAGTGTTAGATGATAGCGGAGACGCTTTTGGACTCTATCGAGACTGAAAAGTGAATGGTCATCTCCTGCCTCTATATGACAGCAGTACTCCATTTTCGGCCTCATCTGGCTCTTATAGTGGTAGATGATAGCGGAGACGCATTTGGACTCTATCGATACTGAAAATTGAATGGTCATCTCCTGCCTCTATATGACAGCAGTACTCCATTTGCGGCCTTATCTGGCTCTTATAGTGGTGGATGATACCGGAGACGCATTTGGTCTCTATCGATACTGAAAATTGAATGGTCATCTCCTGCCCCTATATGACATCAGTACTCCATTTTCGGCCTTAACTTGCTCTTATAGTGTTAGATGATAGCGGAGACGCTTTTGGACTCTATCGAGACTGAAAACTGAATGGTTATCTCCTGCCCCTATATGACAGCAGTACTCCATTTTCGGCCTCATCTGGCTCTTATAGTGGTAGATGATAGCGGAGACGCTTTTGGACTCTATCGATACTGAAAATTGAATGGTCATCTCCTGCCCCTATATGACATCAGTACTCCATTTTCGGCCTTATCTGGCTCTTATAGTGTTAGATGATATCGGAGAGGCTTTTGGACTCTATCGAGACTGAAAAGTGAATGGTCATCTCCTGCCTCTATATGACAGCAGTACTCCATTTTCGGCCTCATCTGGCTCTTATAGTGGTGGAAGATACCAGAGACGCATTTGGACTCTATCGATACTGAAAATTGAATGGTCAAATCCTGCCCCTATATGACAGCAGTGCTCCATTTTCGGCCTTATCTGGCTATTATAGTGTTAGATGATAGCGGAGACGCTTCTGGACTCTATCGAGACTGAAAAGTGAATGGTCATCTCCTACCCATATATGACAGCAGTACTCCATTTTCGGCCACATCTGGCTATTATAGTGTTAGATGATAGCGGAGACGCTTTTGGACTCTATCGAGACTGAAAAGTGAATGGTCATCTCCTACCCATATATGACAGCAGTACTCCATTTTTGGCCTCATCTGTCTCTTATAGTCGTAGATGATACCGGAGACGCTTTTGGACTCTATCGATACTGAAAATTGAATGGTCATCTCCTGCCCCTATATGACAGCAGTACTCCATTTTCGGCCTTATCTGGCTCTTATAGTGGTGGATGATACCGGAGACGCATTTGGACTCTATCGAGACTGAAAAGTGAATGGTCATCTCCTGCCCCTATATGACAGCAGTACTCCATTTTCGGCCTCATCTGGCTGTTATAGTGGTGGATGATACCGGAGACGCATTTGGACTCTATCGATACTGAAAATTGAATGGTCATCTCCTGCCCCTATATGACATCAGTACTCCATTTTCGGCCTTATCTGGCTCTTATAGTGTTAGATGATAGCGGAGACGCTTTTGGACTCTACCGAGACTGAAAACTGAATAGTCATCTCCTGCCCCTATATGACAGCTGTACTCCATTTTCGGCCTCATCTGGCTCTTATAGTGGTAGATGATAGCGGAGACGCTTTTGGACTCTATCGATACTGAAAATTGAATGGTCATCTCCTGCCCCTATATGACATCAGTACTCCATTTTCAGCCTTATCTGGCTCTTATAGTCTTAGATGATAGCGAAGACGCTTTTGGACTCTATCGAGACCTAAAACTGAATGGTCATCTCCTGCCCCTATATGACAGCAGTACTCCATTTTCGGCCTCATCTGGCTCTTATAGTGTTAGATGATAGCGGAGACGCTTTTGGACTCTATCGAGACTGAAAAGTGAATGGTCATCTCCTGCCTCTATATGACAGCTGTACTCCATTTTCGGCCTTATCTGGCTCTTATAGTGGTGGATGATACCGGAGACGCATTTGGACTCTATCGAGACTGAAAAGTGAATGGTCATCTCCTGACCCTATATGACAGCAGTACTCCATTTTCGGCCTCATCTGGCTCTTATAGTGGTGGATGATACCGGAGACGCATGTGGACTCTATCAATACTGAAAATTGAATGGTCATTTCCTACCCATATATGACATCAGTACTCCATTTTCGGCCTCATCTGGCTCTTATAGTGTTAGATGATAGCGGAGACGCTTTTGGACTCTACCGAGACTGAAAACTGAATAGTCATCTCCTGCCCCTATATGACAGCTGTACTCCATTTTCGGCCTCATCTGGCTCTTATAGTGGTAGATGATAGCGGAGACGCTTTTGGACTCTATCGATACTGAAAATTGAATGGTCATCTCCTGCCCCTATATGACATCAGTACTCCATTTTCAGCCTTATCTGGCTCTTATAGTGTTAGATGATAGCGGAGACGCTTTTGGACTCTATCGAGACTGAAAAGTGAATGGTCATCTCCTGCCTCTATATGACAGCAGTACTCCATTTTCGGCCTCATCTGGCTCTTATAGTGGTAGATGATAGCGGAGACGCATTTGGACTCTATCGATACTGAAAATTGAATGGTCATCTCCTGCCTCTATATGACAGCAGTACTCCATTTGCGGCCTTATCTGGCTCTTATAGTGGTGGATGATACCGGAGACGCATTTGGTCTCTATCGATACTGAAAATTGAATGGTCATCTCCTGCCCCTATATGACATCAGTACTCCATTTTCGGCCTTAACTTGCTCTTATAGTGTTAGATGATAGCGGAGACGCTTTTGGACTCTATCGAGACTGAAAACTGAATGGTTATCTCCTGCCCCTATATGACAGCAGTACTCCATTTTCGGCCTCATCTGGCTCTTATAGTGGTAGATGATAGCGGAGACGCTTTTGGACTCTATCGATACTGAAAATTGAATGGTCATCTCCTGCCCCTATATGACATCAGTACTCCATTTTCGGCCTTATCTGGCTCTTATAGTGTTAGATGATATCGGAGAGGCTTTTGGACTCTATCGAGACTGAAAAGTGAATGGTCATCTCCTGCCTCTATATGACAGCAGTACTCCATTTTCGGCCTCATCTGGCTCTTATAGTGGTGGAAGATACCAGAGACGCATTTGGACTCTATCGATACTGAAAATTGAATGGTCAAATCCTGCCCCTATATGACAGCAGTGCTCCATTTTCGGCCTTATCTGGCTATTATAGTGTTAGATGATAGCGGAGACGCTTCTGGACTCTATCGAGACTGAAAAGTGAATGGTCATCTCCTACCCATATATGACAGCAGTACTCCATTTTCGGCCACATCTGGCTATTATAGTGTTAGATGATAGCGGAGACGCTTTTGGACTCTATCGAGACTGAAAAGTGAATGGTCATCTCCTACCCATATATGACAGCAGTACTCCATTTTTGGCCTCATCTGTCTCTTATAGTCGTAGATGATACCGGAGACGCTTTTGGACTCTATCGATACTGAAAATTGAATGGTCATCTCCTGCCCCTATATGACAGCAGTACTCCATTTTCGGCCTTATCTGGCTCTTATAGTGGTGGATGATACCGGAGACGCATTTGGACTCTATCGAGACTGAAAAGTGAATGGTCATCTCCTGCCCCTATATGACAGCAGTACTCCATTTTCGGCCTCATCTGGCTGTTATAGTGGTGGATGATACCGGAGACGCATTTGGACTCTATCGATACTGAAAATTGAATGGTCATCTCCTGCCCCTATATGACATCAGTACTCCATTTTCGGCCTTATCTGGCTCTTATAGTGTTAGATGATAGCGGAGACGCTTTTGGACTCTACCGAGACTGAAAACTGAATAGTCATCTCCTGCCCCTATATGACAGCTGTACTCCATTTTCGGCCTCATCTGGCTCTTATAGTGGTAGATGATAGCGGAGACGCTTTTGGACTCTATCGATACTGAAAATTGAATGGTCATCTCCTGCCCCTATATGACATCAGTACTCCATTTTCAGCCTTATCTGGCTCTTATAGTGTTAGATGATAGCGGAGACGCTTTTGGACTCTATCGAGACTGAAAAGTGAATGGTCATCTCCTGCCTCTATATGACAGCAGTACTCCATTTTCGGCCTCATCTGGCTCTTATAGTGGTGGATGATACCGGAGACGCATTTGGACTCTATCGATACTGAAAATTGAATGGTCATCTCCTGCCCCTATATGACATCAGTACTCCATTTTCGGCCTTATCTGGCTCTTATAGTGTTAGATGATAGCGGAGACGCTTTTGGACTCTATCGATACTGAAAATTGAATGGTCATCTCCTGCCCCTATATGACATCAGTACTCCATTTTCGGCCTTATCTGGCTCTTATAGTGTTAGATGATAGCGGAGACGCTTTTGGACTCTATCGAGACTGAAAAGTGAATGGTCATCTCCTGCCTCTATATGACAGCAGTACTCCATTTTCGGCCTTATCTGGCTCTTATAGTGTTAGATGATAGCGGAGACGCTTTTGGACTCTATCGAGACTGAAAAGTGAATGGTCATCTCCTGCCTCTATATGACAGCAGTACTCCATTTTCGGCCTTATCTGGCACTTATAGTGGTGGATGATACCGGAGACGCATTTGGACTCTATCGATACTGAAAATTGAATGGTCATCTCCTGCCCCTATATGACATCAGTACTCCATGTTCGGCCTCATCTGGCTCTTATAGTCTTAGATGATAGCGAAGACGCTTTTGGACTCTATCGAGACCTAAAACTGAATGGTCATCTCCTGCCCCTATATGACAGCAGTACTCCATTTTCGGCCTCATCTGGCTCTTATAGTGTTAGATGATAGCGGAGACGCTTTTGGACTCTATCGAGACTGAAAAGTGAATGGTCATCTCCTGCCTCTATATGACAGCAGTACTCCATTTTCGGCCTTATCTGGCTCTTATAGTGGTGGATGATACCGGAGACGCATTTGGACTCTATCGAGACTGAAAAGTGAATGGTCATCTCCTGACCCTATATGACAGCAGTACTCCATTTTCGGCCTCATCTGGCTCTTATAGTGGTGGATGATACCGGAGACGCATGTGGACTCTATCAATACTGAAAATTGAATGGTCATTTCCTACCCATATATGACAGCAGTACTCCATTTTCGGCCACATCTGGCTCTTATAGTTGTAGATGATAGCGGAGACGCTTTTGGACTCTATCGAAACTGAAAAGTGAATGGTCATCTCCTGCCCCTATATGAAAGCAGTACTCCATTTTTGGCCTCATCTGGCTCTTATAGTGGTAGATGATACCGGAGACGCATTTGGACTCTATCGATACTGAAAATTGAATGGTCATCTCGTGCCCCTGTATGACAGCAGTACTCCATTTTCGGCCTTATCTGGCTCTTATAGTGTTAGGTGATAGCGGAGACGCTTTTGGACTCTATCGAGACTGAAAACTGAATGGTCATCCCCTGCCCCTATATGACAGCAGTAACTCCATTTTCGGCCTCATCTGGCTCTTATAGTGGTAGATGATAGCGGAGACGCATTTGGACTCTATCGATACTGAAAATTGAATGGTCATCTCCTGCCTCTATATGACAGCAGTACTCCATTTGCGGCCTTATCTGGCTCTTATAGTGGTGGATGATACCGGAGACGCATTTGGTCTCTATCGATACTGAAAATTGAATGGTCATCTCCTGCCCCTATATGACATCAGTACTCCATTTTCGGCCTTAACTTGCTCTTATAGTGTTAGATGATAGCGGAGACGTTTTTGGACTCTATCGAGACTGAAAACTGAATGGTTATCTCCTGCCCCTATATGACAGCAGTACTCCATTTTCGGCCTCATCTGGCTCTTATAGTGGTAGATGATAGCGGAGACGCTTTTGGACTCTATCGATACTGAAAATTGAATGGTCATCTCCTGCCCCTATATGACATCAGTACTCCATTTTCGGCCTTATCTGGCTCTTATAGTGTTAGATGATATCGGAGAGGCTTTTGGACTCTATCGAGACTGAAAAGTGAATGGTCATCTCCTGCCTCTATATGACAGCAGTACTCCATTTTCGGCCTCATCTGGCTCTTATAGTGGTGGAAGATACCAGAGACGCATTTGGACTCTATCGATACTGAAAATTGAATGGTCAAATCCTGCCCCTATATGACAGCAGTGCTCCATTTTCGGCCTTATCTGGCTATTATAGTGTTAGATGATAGCGGAGACGCTTCTGGACTCTATCGAGACTGAAAAGTGAATGGTCATCTCCTACCCATATATGACAGCAGTACTCCATTTTCGGCCACATCTGGCTATTATAGTGTTAGATGATAGCGGAGACGCTTTTGGACTCTATCGAGACTGAAAAGTGAATGGTCATCTCCTACCCATATATGACAGCAGTACTCCATTTTTGGCCTCATCTGTCTCTTATAGTCGTAGATGATACCGGAGACGTTTTTGGACTCTATCGATACTGAAAATTGAATGGTCATCTCCTGCCCCTATATGACAGCAGTACTCCATTTTCGGCCTTATCTGGCTCTTATAGTGGTGGATGATACCGGAGACGCATTTGGACTCTATCGAGACTGAAAAGTGAATGGTCATCTCCTGCCCCTATATGACAGCAGTACTCCATTTTCGGCCTCATCTGGCTGTTATAGTGGTGGATGATACCGGAGACGCATTTGGACTCTATCAATACTGAAAATTGAATGGTCATCTCCTACCCATATATGACAGCAGTACTCCATTTTCGGCCTTATCTGGCTCTTATAGTGTTAGATGATAGCGGAGACGCTTTTGGACTCTATCGAGACTGAAAAGTGAATGGTCATCTCCTGCCCCTATATGACATCAGTACTCCATTTTCCGCCTTATCTGGCTCTTATAGTGTTAGATGATAGCGGAGACGCTTTTGGACTCTATCGAGACTGAAAAGTGAATGGTCATCTCCTGCCTCTATATGACAGCAGTACTCCATTTTCGGCCTTATCTGGCTCTTATAGTGGTGGATGATACCGGAGACGCATTTGGACTCTATCGATACTGAAAATTGAATGGTCATCTCCTACCCCTATATGACATCAGTACTCCATGTTCGGCTTTATCTGGCTCTTATAGTCTTAGATGATAGCGAAGACGCTTTTGGACTCTATCGAGACCTAAAACTGAATGGTCATCTCCTGCCCCTATATGACAGCAGTACTCCATTTTCGGCCTCATCTGGCTCTTATAGTGTTAGATGATAGCGGAGACGCTTTTGGACTCTATCGAGACTGAAAAGTGAATGGTCATCTCCTGCCTCTATATGACAGCAGTACTCCATTTTCGGCCTCATCTGGCTCTTATAGTGGTGGATGATACCGGAGACGCATTTGGACTCTATCGATACTGAAAATTGAATGGTCATCTCCTGCCCCTATATGACATCAGTACTCCATTTTCGGCCTTATCTGGCTCTTATAGTGTTAGATGATAGCGGAGACGCTTTTGGACTCTACCGAGACTGAAAACTGAATAGTCATCTCCTGCCCCTATATGACAGCTGTACTCCATTTTCGGCCTCATCTGGCTCTTATAGTGGTAGATGATAGCGGAGACGCTTTTGGACTCTATCGATACTGAAAATTGAATGGTCATCTCCTGCCCCTATATGACATCAGTACTCCATTTTCGGCCTTATCTGGCTCTTATAGTGTTAGATGATAGCGGAGACGCTTTTGGACTCTACCGAGACTGAAAACTGAATAGTCATCTCCTGCCCCTATATGACAGCAGTACTCCATTTTCGGCCTCATCTGGCTCTTATAGTGGTAGATGATAGCGGAGACGCTTTTGGACTCTATCGAGACTGAAAATTGAATGGTCATCTCCTGCCCCTATATGACATCAGTACTCCATTTTCGGCCTCATCTGGCTCTTATAGTGTTAGATGATAGCGGAGACGCTTTTGGACTCTATCGAGACTGAAAAGTGAATGGTCATCTCCTGCCTCTATATGACAGCAGTACTCCATTTTCGGCCTTATCTGGCTCTTATAGTGTTAGATGATACCGGAGACGCATTTGGACTCTATCGATACTGAAAAGTGAATGGTCATCTCCTGCCTCTATATGACAGCAGTACTCCATTTTCGGCCTTATCTGGCTCTTATAGTGGTGTATGATACCGGAGACGCATTTGGACTCTATCGATACTGAAAATTGAATGGTCATCTCCTGCCCCTATATGACAGCAGTACTCCATTTTCGGCCTTATCTGGCTCTTATAGTGGTGGATGATACCGGAGACGCATTTGGACTCTATCGATACTGAAAATTGAATGGTCATCTCCTACCCATATATGACAGCAGTACTCCATTTTCGGCGTCATCTGGCTCTTATAGTGTTAGATGATAGCGGAGACGATGTTTGGCACGTGTGAGAAAAGTTTCACCTATGACAGTCCAAAAAAGCAGTGAAAAAAGACTTCAAAATGTAATCGTACATGAAACGTGTGAGACAACTTGTTACTTCAGGACAGAAAGAAAGTCTGAGAGGGCGAAGATCATCTTGAATAAGTTGGAAAATGATCCTGGAATAAAATATATATGTATATATATATGTGTGTGTGTGTGTGTATTTGAACTTAATTTCAATCCTTCATGAGCTTCCGATCCTTAGCTATGATTAATTAATGACGAACATGTCATTTTCTTTTATGATCAATTTCATCACGATTTTTCTGTTAAGCTTAGAGAGTAATTATACATTCTTATTGCTCAAATTAGAGTTCAATAGCGTTATAAAACTTCGGAAATTTCCAGTAAGATATCTTTAATCATTTCTAAGTTACAACGGTTCAGTGCTTAATCTAATAATTGATCAATTTTTCTGTTACACCCGGTATATCTCCTTACCACTGTATTTTTAATGATACACCTCCTTCAGGACGTAGGCGATCAAAACCCTCTTCCGTTTCTTTGTTACCTTTGAATTGCCATAACTTCTTGTGGAAGATAGGGAGTGCTTTCCTGATGCTTTTTTCATGGTTAGAAATCCAGAATTTTCCATCTTCTAAACCAGTGGTTCTCAGCCATTTTTCTATTCATGCTCCCCCTCTTCTGAGTTATGATTTTTATGGCTCTCTTCCTAGCCGTTTCAGTTTACAAATAACCTAATTAGTCTGAAAATTAGTCTCAACGTTTAAAAAAATTAAGTTAGAAAATATATGAATAAATAAATAGAAAAATACTAAACCAAAAGCCAACACAGCAATGTGGAAAAAGCGATTCTTACTATGTACTTACACATGGGACCTCGTGTTCAGTTCTTGCTCTACTCGAATTAAATGGTCATTTAGTGAAATGCTGCGGCTGACTTTAACAAGGAGCTTCTCCATTTTCAAAAACCACCGAGCTGTGGTAGGGTGGGGTCAAATCTGACATGTCGTCGTCATCGTCCCTTCCACAACAGTTGAGAATGGCGAGTTTGCATTTCAATAAAACAAAACAAAGAAAGCGAAAAATATATAAAACAAAATATATTTCCTCACTTTTCCCGTCTTCTAGACCAGTGGCTCTCAGCCTTTTTCTATTCACGCCCCCCTTTTGAGTCATGAATATTTTATGCCCACCACTCCGCTCTTAGTCGTTTGTTTAAAAAAAAAACAACTCATTTCCGAAACAAATAAGCAGTGATATTTTTACATATAAACTTCAAAACTGCTCGTTTTAGAAACCAAATCAGTTAAATGAATTAAACTTTTTATTTCGGCAAAAAAGTTTTGCACATAAATGCACTCACAAATTACAAAAAGTGTGTCAAATAAAAATAAAAGAAATAAAAATAAATAAAAAATTAAAATTAAAAAAATTAAAATTAAAAAATAAAATAAAATAAATAAAAAATATAAAAATAAAATAAAAATAAAATAAATGAAAAATAAAAATAACAAAAAAAATAAATAAAATAAAATAAATTAAAAAAAATAATAAGATAAATAAATATAAAAAATAAAATAAATAAAGAATAAAATTAATAAATAAAATATAAAAATAAAAAATAAAATAAATGAAAAATAAAAAGTAAAAAGTAAAATAACAAAATAGAAGAAAAAAAAATAAAAATAAAAAAAATAAATGAAAAATAAATATAAAAACGGTGTGCAAAATAAAAATAAAATAAATAAATATAAAAATAAAATAAAAAATAAAATAAATAAAATATAAAAATAAAAAATAAATTAAAAATAAAAATTAAAAAAATAAAAATTAAAAATAAAATAGATGAAAAATAAAAATAAAAATAAAAAATAAAAAATAAATAAATAAATAAATAAAATAAATGAAAAAGGTGTGCAAAAAATATAAAAAAGGTGTGCAAAAAAAATTAAAATAAATAAGTATAAAAAATAAAATAAATAATAAAATAAGTAAAAAATAAAAATAAAAAATAAGATAAATGAATAATAAAAATAAAATAAAATAAATAAAAAATAAAATAAATGAAAAATAGGAATAAAAAATGCGTGCAAAATAAAATTAAAATAATGTTATACCAAATAAGAATGTTCTGTACATAAATTTTACAAAAAATAAACACTAGTTGCTATAAAAGACACCTGAAAATTATTTTATTACATTTAACTTTATTGAAACTAGGATATAGAGGGAGACAAGGTTGTAACACTTTAGCCACTTTCATTGAACTTGTGAACCCCGAATTCCCCAATTTTTCTGTACCCTATAAAGTTTATAAGGTTCTCCGAGGTAGCCATGCGACCCCCGGTTAAGAACGACTGTTTTATACTGCCACCCAAGACTTGAAAGATCAGTCTACCCTGACAGCTGGAGAGAGTAGAGATGAATTCATGGCGTTCTCTTATACGGAAGTAAATGCAAAAGACTAGGCCGGGATTTGAACTCGTGCCGCCGATTGAATTTTCTGCACCGGTAACCGCTACGCTAACCGCATACCCCTACGTCTGTAATAGTCGACAGGAAAATGAGTGTAACAAAGAAAACGAGCAAGCGACAGGCGACAATGGTATTCTTCTTTCTCCCACAGTAACAGGCGTTCTGAAATAGGCATTATACAAGGACAAAACTGATGTATATGATAGGATAAAGAACAAATAGGAAACGTTTATCAATCTAACATGATTCACTTTTACTAAAGTTTCGTCAGAGACTGAGGAAACGGACAAAAAGACATAAATTATGGTATTTTCAATTTTGTATGTTTGATTTTCATTGGTCAGTCATGTAGAATATTGTCGTCACAAGACAAGACAAGACCCCTGTCTTCAAGCAGAGGATGAAAAGACTTTCGTCTTCGTGTGGAGGGTGACTCAGTCGAGGGACCCGGAAAGAAATGTGTAAACGCCAGATATCAAAGGAAATAAAAATAATAATAATGATAATAATAATAACAATTTCCACATTGAAATTGCTAGAATGTGGAATGTCCAGGCCCCTATATCCCCGATTATCACTGGGACGTTTGGACCTGCATCCCCGAAGTTAAAGTACTATATTGAGAAAATCCGAATAAAGCCTACTACCCCATGGCTTCAGGAGTCTGCCTTGCTTGCTATTGCAAATATTATTCGGAAGTTCTCTGTCAGAGTTCATACAACTTGATGGGGGACACCCGTGATACAAGATCTAAAAAGATCGTGCAAAAGATAATAATAATAATTTCCACATTGAAATTGACAGAATGTTGGCTGTTCAGGACACTATTGTTTCAGTAACCATTGAAGCGTTTGAGTCTGCACCACCGAAATAATATATTGAGACAATCGGAATAAAGCCGAGTATCCCATTACTCCAGAAGTCTTCATTGCTTGCCACTGCATATATTCTTCGGAAGGGGCTCTCTGTTTAACAAATTGATGGAAGACACCCATAATGCAAGATATCCGGTTGAAAACAAAAGGCGAGTGAAAGATGATAATAATAATAATAATGATAATAATAATAACTAGAAAGACCCTTGAAATCTTTATAGTTATCCTATTTGAACTTTCTGATGAAACTTAATTCTTAATTAAATCATTGAATAAGGATCTTGCGAGTTCCACGACTATAAAATATCCGTGAAAATTCTCCTATTGTATGGTTAAATATTTGACCTCAGCAACTTTAAACAAATATTACAATAACAATCATAAATCGGTCATTATTTAAAAATGTAAGAAGGTACAAATGGAAAGAGTCGAAATTGGCAAATGTTTCCATTTCACTGAAGGAAACGTTAAACACATGAGAGAATTATCGCCTCCTTCATTCGAAGGCGAATCTTACTGGTAGAATAGGGCAATAATATGTATAATGGAAATGCATTGCTAATGATTTTACTATAGGAATGCAGAGCAAATGAGCAAGAAAGGGATTGTCAGTGGTCAGGAATGAATACAAGCATTACTGATAGAATAGGGCTATTATATGTATAATGGAAATGCATTGCTAATGATTTTACTATAAGAATGCATTGCAAATGAGGAATAAAGGGATTGTCAGTGGTCAGGTATGAATGCAAGCATTACTGATAGAATAGGGCTATTATATGTATAATGGAAATGCATTGCTAATGATTTTACTATAGGAATGCATTGCAAATGAGGAAGAAAGGGATTGTCAGTGGTCAGGAATGAATGCAAGCATTACTGATAGAATAAGGCTATTATATGTATAATGGAAATGCATTGCTAATGATTTTACTATAAGAATGCATTGCAAATGAGGAATAAAGGGATTGTCAGTGGTCAGGAATGAATGCAAGCATTACTGATAGAATAGGGCTATTATATGTATAATGGAAATGCATTGCTAATGATTTTACTATAGGAATGCATTGCAAATGAGGAAGAAAGGGATTGTCAGTGGTCAGGAATGAATGCAAGCATTACTGATAGAATAGGGCTATTATATGTATCATGGAAATGCATTGCTAATGATTTTACTATAGGAATGCATTGCAAATGTGGAAGAAAGGGATTGTCAGTGGTCAGGAATGAATGCAAGCATTACTGATAGAATAGGGCTATTATATGTATAATGGAAATGCATTGCTAATGATTTTACTATAGGAATGCATTGCAAATGAGGAAGAAAGGGATTGTCAGTGGTCAGGAATGAAGGCAAGCATTACTGATAGAATAGGGCTATTATATGTATAATGGAAATGCATTGCTAATGATTTTACTATAAGAATGCATTGCAAATGAGGAAGAAAGGGATTGTCAGTGGTCAGGAATGAATGCAAGCATTACTGATAGAATAGGGCTATTATATGTATAATGGAAATGCATTGCTAATGATTTTACTATAGGAATGCATTGCAAATGAGGAAGAAAGGGATTGTCAGTGGTCAGGAATGAATGCAAGCATTACTGATAGAATAGGGCTATTATATGTATAATGGAAATGCATTGCTAATGATTTTACTATAGGAATGCATTGCAAATGAGGAATAAAGGGATTGTCAGTGGTCAGGAATGAATGCAAGCATTACTGATAGAATAGGTCTATTATATGTATAATGGAAATGCATTGCTAATGATTTTACTACAGGAATGCATTGCAAATGAGGAAGAAAGGGATTGTCAGTGGTCAGGAATGAATGCAAGCATTACTGATAGAATAGGGCTATTATATGTATAATGGAAATGCATTGCTAATGATTTCACGATAGGAATGCATTACAAATGAGGAAGAAAGGGATTGTCAGTGGTCAGGAATTAATGCAAGCATTACTGATGGAATAGGGCTATTATATGTATCATGGAAATGCATTGCTAATGATTTTACTATATGAATGCAGAGCAAATGAGGAAGAAAGGGATTGTCAGTGGTCAGGAATGAATGCAAGCATTACTGATAGAATAGGGCTATTATATGTATAATGGAAATGCATTGCTAATGATTTTACTATAGGAATCCAATGCAAATAAGGAAGAAAGGGATTGTCAGTGGTCAGGAATGAATGCAAGCATTACTGATAGAATAGGGCTATTATATGTATAATGGAAATGCATTGCTAATGATTTTACTATAGGAATGCAGAGCAAATGAGGAAGAAAGGGATTGTCAGTGGTCAGGAATGAATGCAAGCATTACTGATAGAATAGGGCTACTATATGTATAATGGAAATGCATTGCTAATGATTTTACTATAGGAATGCATTGCAAATGAGGAAGAAAGGGATTGTCAGTGGTAAGTAATGAATGCAAGCATTACTGGTAGAATAGGGCTATTATATGTATAATGGAAATGCATTGCTAATGATTTTACTATAGGAATGCATTGCAAATGAGGAAGAAAGGGATTGTCAGTGGTCAGGAATGAATGCAAGCATTACTGATAGAATAGGGCTATTATATGTATAATGGAAATGCATTGCTAATGATTTTACTATAGGAATGCATTGCAAATGAGGAATAAAGGGATTGTCAGTGGTCAGGAATGAATGCAAGCATTACTGATAGAATAGGGCTATTATATGTATAATGGAAATGCATTGCTAATGATTTTACTATAGGAATGCATTGCAAATGAGGAAGAAAGGGATTGTCAGTGGTCAGGAATGAATGCAAGCATTACTGATAGAATAGGGCTATTATATGTATAATGGAAATGCATTGCTAATGATTTTACTATAGGAATGCATTGCAAATGAGGAAGAAAGGGATTGTCAGTGGTCAGGAATGAATGCAAGCATTACTGATAGAATAGGGCTATTATATGTATAATGGAAATGCATTGCTAATGATTTTACTACAGGAATGCATTGCAAATAAGGAAGAAAGGGATTGTCAGTGGTCAGGAATGAATGCAAGCATTACTGATAGAATAGGGCTATTATATGTATAATGGAAATGCATTGCTAATGATTTTACTATAGGAATGCATTGCAAATGAGGAAGAAATGGATTGTCAGTGGTCAGGAATGAATGCAAGCATTACTGATAGAATAGGGCTATTATATGTATAATGGAAATGCATTGCTAATGATTTTACTATAGGAATGCATTGCAAATGAGGAAGAAAGGGATTGTCAGTGGTCAGGAATGAATGCAAGCATTACTGATAGAATAGGGCTATTATATGTATCATGGAAATGCATTGCTAATGATTTTACTATAGGAATGCATTGCAAATGAGGAATAAAGGGATTGTCAGTGGTCAGGAATGAATGCAAGCATTACTGATAGAATAGGGCTATTATATGTATAATGGAAATGCATTGCTAATGATTTTACTATAGGAATGCATTGCAAATGAGGAAGAAAGGGATTGTCAGTGGTCAGGAATGAATGCAAGCATTACTGATAGAATAGGGCTATTATATGTATAATGGAAATGCATTGCTAATGATTTTACTATAGGAATGCAGAGCAAATGAGGAAGAAAGGGATTGTCAGTGGTCAGGAATGAATGCAAGCATTACTGATAGAATAGGGCTATTATATGTATAATGGAAATGCATTGCTAATGATTTTACTATAGGAATGCAGAGCAAATGAGGAAGAAAGGGATTGTCAGTGGTCAGGAATGAATGCAAGCATTACTGATAGAATAGGGCTATTATATGTATAATGGAAATGCATTGCTAATGATTTTACTATAAGAATGCATTGCAAATGAGGAATAAAGGGATTGTCAGTGGTCAGGAATGAATGCAAGCATTACTGATAGAATAGGGCTATTATATGTATAATGGAAATGCATTGCTAATGATTTTACCATAGGAATGCATTGCAAATGAGGAAGAAAGGGATTGTCAGTGGTCAGGAATGAATGCAAGCATTACTGATAGAATAGGGCTATTATATGTATAATGGAAATGCATTGCTAATGATTTTACTATAAGAATGCATTGCAAATGAGGAAGAAAGGGATTGTCAGTGGTCAGGAATGAATGCAAGCATTACTGATAGAATAGGGCTATTATATGTATAATGGAAATGCATTGCTAATAATTTTACTACAGGAATGCATTGCAAATGAGGAAGAAAGGGATTGTCAGTGGTCAGGAATGAATGCAAGCATTACTGATAGAATAGGGCTATTATATGTATAATGGAAATGCATTGCTAATGATTTTACTATAGGAATGCATTGCAAATGAGGAAGAAAGGGATTGTCAGTGGTCAGGAATGAATGCAAGCATTACTGATAGAATAGGGCTATTATATGTATAATGGAAATGCATTGCTAATGATTTTACTACAGGAATGCATTGCAAATGAGGAAGAAAGGGATTGTCAGTGGTCAGGAATGAATGCAAGCATTACTGATAGAATAGGGCTATTATATGTATAATGGAAATGCATTGCTAATGATTTTACTATAGGAATGCATTGCAAATGAGGAAGAAATGGATTGTCAGTGGTCAGGAATGAATGCAAGCATTACTGATAGAATAGGGCTATTATATGTATAATGGAAATGCATTGCTAATGATTTTACTATAGGAATGCATTGCAAATGAGGAAGAAAGGGATTGTCAGTGGTCAGGAATGAATGCAAGCATTACTGATAGAATAGGGATATTATATGTATCATGGAAATGCATTGCTAATGATTTTACTATAGGAATGCATTGCAAATGAGGAATAAAGGGATTGTCAGTGGTCAGGAATGAATGCAAGCATTACTGATAGAATAGGGCTATTATATGTATAATGGAAATGCATTGCTAATGATTTTACTATAGGAATGCAGAGCAAATGAGGAAGAAAGGGATTGTCAGTGGTCAGGAATGAATGCAAGCATTACTGATAGAATAGGGCTATTATATGTATAATGGAAATGCATTGCTAATGATTTTACTATAGGAATGCAGAGCAAATGAGGAAGAAAGGGATTGTCAGTGGTCAGGAATGAATGCAAGCATTACTGATAGAATAGGGCTATTATATGTATAATGGAAATGCATTGCTAATGATTTTACTATAAGAATGCATTGCAAATGAGGAATAAAGGGATTGTCAGTGGTCAGGAATGAATGCAAGCATTACTGATAGAATAGGGCTATTATATGTATAATGGAAATGCATTGCTAATGATTTTACTATAGGAATGCATTGCAAATGAGGAAGAAAGGGATTGTCAGTGGTCAGGAATGAATGCAAGCATTACTGATAGAATAGGGCTATTATATGTATAATGGAAATGCATTGCTAATGATTTTACTATAAGAATGCATTGCAAATGAGGAAGAAAGGGATTGTCAGTGGTCAGGAATGAATGCAAGCATTACTGATAGAATAGGGCTATTATATGTATAATGGAAATGCATTGCTAATGATTTTACTATAGGAATGCAGAGCAAATGAGGAAGAAAGGGATTGTCAGTGGTCAGGAATGAATGCAAGCATTACTGATAGAATAGGGCTATTATATGTATAATGGAAATGCATTGCTAATGATTTTACTACAGGAATGCATTGCAAATGAGGAAGAAAGGGATTGTCAGTGGTCAGGAATGAATGCAAGCATTACTGATAGAATAGGGCTATTATATGTATAATGGAAATGCATTGCTAATGATTTTACTATAGGAATGCATTGCAAATGAGGAAGATAGGGATTGTCAGTGGTCAGGAATGAATGCAAGCATTACTGATAGAATAGGGCTATTATATGTATAATGGAAATGCATTGCTAATGATTTTTCTATAGGAATGCAGAGCAAATGAGGAAGAAAGGGATTGTCAGTGGTCAGGAATGAATGCAAGCATTACTGATAGAATAGGGCTATTATATGTATAATGGAAATGCATTGCTTATGATTTTACTATAGGAATGCATTGCAAATGAGGAAGAAAGGGATTGTCAGTTGTCAGGAATGAATGCAAGCATTACTGATAGAATAGGGCTATTATATGTATAATGGAAATGCATTGCTAATGATTTTACTATAGGAATGCATTGCAAATGAGGAAGAAAGGGATTGTCAGTGGTCAGGAATGAATGCAAGTATTACTGATAGAATAGGGCTATTATATGTATAATGGAAATGCATTGCTAATGATTTTACTATAGGAATGCATTGCAAATGAGGAAGAAAGAGATTGTCAGTGGTCAGGAATGAATGCAAGCATTATTGATAGAATAGGGCTATTATATGTATAATGGAAATGCATTGCTAATGATTTTACTATAGGAATGCATTGCAAATGAGGAAGAAATGGATCGTCAGTGGTCAGGTATGAATGGAAGCATTACTGATAGAATAGGAATATACAGAATATTTCTTTGGCATTTTTATATACTTTTCAAATATTTAGATATTTTTCTTTGTTGTTTGGTTATTTCAAATATTAATATCTAACTGCCAATTGATATATATTGTTTTTATTTACTAAGCCGTAAGTATCAATTTACCACGGGAGGAATGTACTCGCTTCAAAGACAAACGTACCAATCCCATCTTGATGGCCAGCCAGGTAAGCTTCCTGCTAGATTGTATATCCTCCTATGAACTGATATCATTTACTGGCTTTTAAATTCGTTTTTATTTCTTCACTTCTACAACGATGTATTTGTTTACTGCTGATGTATAAATATATCTTCTCATCGCTTGGGTCGAAAGATCTAGCACAAGGACAGACGGTATTTGTGGGTGGATGGAAATGTTGCTTTTTTTTGTTGGATATTCTTCGCAGACTTACATCATGATCCCAGGAATTAAATAGTTGCTGTGAAACATTCGCTCGTAAAACGTAGATAGAGGTTTCGATGCTCAAAAGTTTCCGATTGCTATATCGTCGCCTTAAGAATGTTTTTTTTTTGTTTCAATATATAATAATGAGGTCAAATTACTGATCAGTTCACTGGTAGGGTTGTTTTATCATTATTCTGTACAAGTTATTTCTATTTCATATACTACACTTGGTATTTACTCTGCCCACCCCCACTAGGACGAGATGTGACACAAGGTCTATTTTTAGATGGGGACCCGAGCGCGTACACCCGGGACAGGAAAAAAAATCCCCCTTTGGTCCCGGAACCGTCTGTTGCGCTGGCCTCGGTGAAAGCACCGATCCCTCACTCTGGTGCAGTGGGAGGGTGCGGTCTCGGGCAGCTGTTCCCCATGGCTGGGCACCTCATCAGTATTATTTTCCTCAGTTGCGACTCTGTTCTTTGACGGGGTCGCCCCTGGGTGCACTCTGCCCAAGAACAGAGTCGCAACTGAGAGAGATGATAAGTAGACGTGAAATTACTCAAAAAGTGTCATTTACATATTAACAAAGTGATTTTCCAAGCGTAGTTCAGATGTGGCACAAGGCCGAAAGCATGGGGCACCTAGTGAGGATCGTACTTACTACTAAGTCGCAATTTTTCTAGCGAGACAAGCTTGCTAACCATTACACCACATCGAGGTGCCCTGATTTTCCAAGCGTAGCATAGATGTAGCACAAGGCCGAAAGTATGGGGCACCCAGTGAGGATCGAACTCACTACTCAGTCATAATAGTTCTAGCTAGAAATGCTTGCTAACCATTACACCACATCGTGGTACCCTCAGATACTACACTTTGATCCTATCCCGATGGCTACTGAGTGGAGGAAAGCGCAATTCGTATAACACTGTCTGCAATATTTATTTGTATAATATATACAAAATGTAGCACAAAGCCAAATTGGGAGATGGGAAAAGAACAGTCTTTTTTTTAAGCGTTTCACCCCTAGCAAGGAAGAAAGCAACTAGCACGCAAGGGGTTACAGAGCGTTGGAGCGAGTGCAAATAGGAGTGATGGAGGAAAGGATGAAGAGAAGGATAGGGGATAGATCAAGGCATGTGGAGACGTCAATTGACATTACCTTTGAATAGTTGGAGATTATAGCTATCAGCGAAATAGAAAACGGGAGAGAGTTCCACAGACGAGAGGTGCGAGACATGAAGCTATTGGAGTAGCTCTCTTAATATTAAAGTTAACTAGCCAAAATATCTGACCCAAACGAACCACAATATTTCTTACACCAAAACAGCGCATTCTTATTTACCATTCTTGCTCCATTCACCATAATACCTCATGTCTCTATGAAAATCCTAACTAGTCCCCATGTGTATAATTCTTGTTTGTGGGGAGAGGAATATAACAACAATTTAAAATCTGAGCCACAATGTGTATTTACAATATGAAAAAAAACTATTTTCAAGAAAGTAAATCAAATAGTGTTAGTAATAACCCCCCCCCCACACACACACACACACACACACACAATCCTTAATTGTGGCAGAAACATCAGTTAACTGGACGAAATCAATGCGGGACTTTAATAATATATAACACTCATACATCCAAACACTTACTCAAACACAATACTAAATACGAAACACACCCGAAAACGAAATGTGCACCGCATCCACCAGAGAACTGACGTCTCTGCAGACCTAACGGGGGAGGGGGCAATAAACTAATGCAAGTAGGGACAGAAATAAAAGGGGGACAATGAGCAAACATCCACTATCTTAGTTAAAGAAAAAAACTAAAAGACAAAAAACAATCCTAAACTAATCTAATTCCGGGCGGGGTTGCCAATGTTCAACACAGCGCAATATCCTAATGCATGACCGGCATCAAAGTGTCACTCTAAGTCGGTTCCCCGTATTCGACACAAACGCGTTAGATTCACCCGCCTTTTGCCTAATCATGAGTTTAAGCTGATGCTTAAAGAACAAGATTAGTTGGGAAGAAGTGAACTTTTCGCTCCCATAGAATCCCTTCTGGCGTTTCGTCCATATCACGATTCTCATAACACCTAGCAAGTAAAAGGACACATGGTGTTCAGCTTTCGTCATCGGCGGTACCACATTGCTACAAACAGAACTGGCCTCAAGGACAAAGAACTTTCCTTGCAGCATGCCGACTATGAGGCTTTCAACAAACTTTCACAACGGCGCTACCACCCGGCAATGAAAGAAGATGTGACCAATGGTCTCGACTTCCCCATCACAGCGTCGACAGTTTGGAGATTTCTCCAAGCCCTCTGAACAAAGTCTTTTGGCGACCCACGAATCATCAGCCAGGTGAGTGATTCTTCATCGTTATTGATGCATTTCAACCGAGGCGCCCAAGGCCATATTGAGCGAGCCTTCTACTTCGTAAGACCAAGCTCGTCAATCAGCTCATCACGAACGGCCCCACTGACTAATACTTGATATAATGCCCTATGAGACAATCAACTGACACAACTGGACTACGAACTTATAATGAAAAAAGCGTGATCGAGGGTCTCAACCTTCCCATCACAGCGAACGCAGTTTGGAGATTTTTCCAAACCCGTCGAACAAAATCTTTTGCCGACCCAGAGGGCCCTACGAATCACCACCCAGGTAAGTGATGCCTCATCATTATTGAGGCATTTCAACCCGGGCGACCAAGGCCATATTTCGTCAATCAGATTGTCTCATACGGATCTCCTAATTAACACATGATATAATAATATAATACCTTTTGAGACAACGCCTGGACGTTGGAGAGGCCATCCGACGCCCGTAAGAGGTGTTTCAAGCAATATGACATTCACGATAGAAGAAGCACTCGCCCCGGGGTAAACGGGTGACCTCATCCTCACACGAGTGCTCACTTCTTAGGGATGGGAAATTCTTACGGGCGTCTTCCTTCCAGAATTCTCCCTACTCATCTGATTCGCGACATATCCGATCTAGGAACGCGATGCGAAGCATATGGTGACGAGCCTCAACGCCAGGTATACCCAGACCGTCTTCAGAAGGGTGTAGGTAACTGATCCCTTGAGGCACGTTAGCGGACTTGCCTCCCCATAAGAAGGAGAACAAGAACCTTACTGATGAAATTAAAATATACGGAAGGGGAAGTACAGAGAGTCGGTAAAGGAGAATCGGGTAGATGTGCGAGGCACATACTTCCGCCCTCCACTTTAAGGAAAGATTCCCCCGGGACCACAGTCGAACTGTGACCTCTGCTTTCTCCTGCACGTCCGACCAATTCATTTCCAACAAAAGATCGGGACCAAACGAGATGCCGAATATCTTGACCGGTCCATCCGTCCAGAGGAAAGGTCCAGGAAGAGAAACTCCGTTCCACGCAGCCAACCGCAAGCCAACAGACTTATCGCGGTTGATATTGGCCTCTGTCACTGTCTCGTATCCACTGATTTCTTTGCTGACTTCGTCGATCTCGGCTATCCTCGATACAAGAACCGAAACGTCGTCGAATACCTGGCCGAGGTGGTAGCACCAGGTAGAGAAATTCCGCGTAGGACCTGATTCATTTAAAGAAAGCCAGAGCATACAACAGCCGAAAAGTTGTAATAAATATGGCGACAAAGATGAGGACAATAGTCCGAATAATGTAAATAGTGTACATAATAGCTCATCTCAGAAATATAGGCAGATACTGAAGAAGGCCGGAGCGTACAACGGCCGAAACGTTGTAATAAATATGGCGACAAAGATGAGGACAATAGTCCGAATAATGTAAGTAGTGTACATAATATCTCATCTCAGAAATATAGGCAGATATTGAAGAAGGCCGGAGCGTACAACGGCCGAAACGTTGTAATAAATATGGCGACAAAGATGAGGACAATAGTCAGAATAATGTAAGTAGTGTACATAATAGCTCATCTCAGAAATATAGGCAGATACTGAAGAAGGCCGGAGCGTACAACGGCCGAAACGTTGTAATAAATATAGCGACAAAGATGAGGACAATAGTCAGAATAATGTAAATAGTATACATAATAGCTCATCTCAGAAATATAGGCAGATACTGAAGAAGGCCGGAGCGTACAACGGCCGAAACGTTGTAATAAATATGGCGACAAAGATGAGGACAATAGTCAGAATAATGTAAATAGTATACATAATAGCTCATCTCAGAAATATAAGCATATACTGAAGAAGGCCGGAGCGTACAACGGCCGAAACGTTGTAATAAATATGGCGACAAAGATGAGGACAATAGTCAGAATAATGTAAAATATAGAAATATAGAGAGATACAGGTTTAGACTTTTATTGTTTGTTGATTCAGTACACTCAGGTGATGAACTTCTATGTCGTTTTGTGTTTTCAGATTTCTTTGATGTGCTCGACAGGGGGTGGATTAAGTGTATTGGTAAGAGTAGGTTTTTCTTTGATGCTGATTTGGGAGTGGGGTCCTTTTAAGTTGGTCATTTTAGAAAGAATGGGAGATAGGGATTTAACCACTGGAGGAGGAGTCATGATGTGTTGTTTTGTGGATGTGTCAATTCTTTTAGGGAGACGCGTCTACTTTAGCGCCTCTTTCAGCTTCTGTAATTTCTCGGCTTTCTCAAAGGATGGTTCGTATTTTATTTTTGTTGTCTAAGATCTGCGTAGCTGGTCGGGGAATCGCCAATAGAACTTGTAGAGGGAGTGGGTCTGTCTGTGTCATTACCCGTAAAGGCTTCTGTGGAACGAGGTACCGCTGCCGGAGCTTCTTTCGAGCCTTTCCAACGACCTGCCATTCCCCTTTTCCCTTCTCCGCGACCACACGAACGACGGGCAAAGGCTTTTCGGAGAATGTCAGCCGTGAGACGAACCCGACCGTGGGTGTTACCATAGCGGTCCCTGTCGCTGGCATACTCATTACAGGTGAATCGGAAACTGTATCGACCAGAAGGGAATTCGATTCGGCGGAGGCCAGAACTCCAGAGGCCTTCTTCTCTGGACAGGAAGAGGAGAGGTGACCAGTCTCTCCGAAGTTCCAGTAAATTTATCTACGGCCGGTTACAATAATAAGCATTTTCTGGCCCTCTACATCCAGACAGTTGGGGATGGAGACGAAGGCCTTGCGATCTATCATCAACTCGAAGCTCCATCCCCCGGTCAGTTCGTCAGAGGAAGCACTGCGTATCTGTCCGAATTGACACAGATAGGCGTCAAAGTGGGACCTCATATACCAATACAGTAGTCTTACGCTTGCCCTCGTATCTGTTCTCAGAATAAGGTCTTTAGTTATTAAGTCTCGACTGGTTGCGGCTTCACGGTCGGCAGACGTGGAGAGCAGTACGTCACACATGGAAATCTCTTTTCCTTTTATGACTCTCTGTAGTTTAATCCCCGGGAACGTCAACAATTTTATAACTGTGTTTTTTGTGGAGCACAAATTTTGCATGAAGGCTTGTCCACCACAGAGACTGACACAATTCTTTTTTCAACTTTCTGTAAATTTGTCAAAAGCCCATCTTTTTTAACAAGATGTGCGTAGTTCTTGGATTTCTCGAGGAACTCCATCGTGTTGATTATATATTTTGGTGGGGACTTCCAGCATGAGGGCGTCTCCCCGACCGTTACTCTTGTCTTTCTCGTTTATTGTTTCTTCTGAATTTTGGCCACCATACTTTCGTCTGTTGACTGTTTTCTCTGGTCAGACGAATTTATTATCTCCTCCGGATTTTAGCTATTACTGGCCACCATACTTTCTTTTAACTCTAAAATTTTCAAGGAGTCAGTATCTTTTTCTTTACCCTTATCAGGAGGGTCTTTCTTCTTTTTTGTGCGAAGTAGATTTTTTGGCCGACTTGAAATTGTCAGCCATGTTGTTTTTTTTATTGATGTTGTTGCTGTGGTTTTTTAATTAATTAATTAAACTTAAAATATATTATTATTTTAAAAACACAAATTTTTTCCAACGCAATTTTTTTTTCATTTTTTAAAAAATAAAACAAAAATTAAAGATAGAAATTAAACAAAATTATAAAAGAGAAGAAAAGATAAATACAAAAATCAAAACACAAAATTCCTTCTTCCAAATGAAGAAGGAAATAACAAATTTAACAAGATATAATGAAAAAAGACAAACATTTGGGTAAAACAAAAACGGTTGGACTTTGAAATTACAAAAAATAATAAAGCAGCAAAGAAAAAAGTAATATATAAATGTATAAAAAGTTTTTTCTTTAAATTACAACAGCAAAAGAAAAAACGAAATATTACAAAGAACGAAACATGTAATTATTACCAGTATTACGACTTAAACACAAAATGGTCGAAGTTACACGAAAAAATGCTGTTTATAATAAACACTATTAACAACCTGGATCTCCGAGAAATTGTCATAGAAAATATACGCCCTCTGACAGGAATCGAACCTGTATCCTATACAGTACCGTCATATAGTCTGACGTGCTTTTACCGATTTCGCCACAGAGGAGCCTCCGATCAGCAAGGTTGATTTTACAGTTTTTAAACTACAATTTTCCGTGATTCTCTCACGTACATTCATATCTGCTCGATGCATATCCAAATTTAAACTAATGACGTCACACATTATGAAATGGACAAAGTCCGACAATTATTTTAAGACATTTTTAATGTACGTGAGAGAATCATGGAAAATTGTAGGTAAATGTTGTTAATACTGTTAAATATATATACTGTTAATATATATATATATATATATATATATATATATATATATATATATATATATATATATATATATATATATATATACCCGATGTGATGAGAACGAAAGTAATATATAAATTCCAACGTTCGCAGCGTTAATTCTAAAAAGAGCTCGATACAGGTAGTAGAGCGATAATTATTTATTTATTATAATTTTATCATATAGACAAAACCATTTTACTCACAACAAAGATCCTCACCCGTAGATGTGCAGTTAAAATGCACTGAAAACAAGTTCCATCTTTGTTGTGAGTAAAATGGTAGTGTCTATATGATAAAATTATAATAAATAAATTATATATATATATATATATATATATATATATATATATATATATATATATATATATATATATATATATATATGACCCAATTTATATAAGCAGAATAATACACTTCAACTTTATCAACCTGAATTTTCAGCTATCATATTATATGAATGCCTTGAAGGTAAGCCAGCAAAAGTGTTCACAAGCGGCGTATCTATTTAGGTAACCAGATATATAATAAACATATTTTATGTTCAGAATTTTTTTGTGCAGTTTGGACCATCGGCTTGGAAACGACATGCATTCTACTTCACAAACTGCCTCTCACTCATAACAGATGTAATTTCATAAGTATAGCGGGTATTCAATGACTAATAACGCCTTAGGCAATTTTTTTTTCAACGTTCACTCTCTCTATCTCTTTCTCACTCTCTTACTCTGTCGGTCTGTCTCTCTCCCTCCCTCTCTCTCTCTCTCTCTCTCTCTGTTGGACAACAAAAAAAGCATCGTTGTCATCAACTAAAAGTTCATGATTTATTCTTTTTGACGAAAGAGCAACAATAAATGTTCATAGAAAAAATGAATGATTTCCTTATAATAAAAGAGGTACCACCACGAGATCGCTAAAAAAAAGATCATAGCATGATGAAAAAGACGTCAAACTTGACGAAAACAAAATTTTATCGTCTAAGTGTTCATGTTATTATTAAGAGGAAAGATCAAAGTATTTTGGGAGTATTTTTTTACATTTTGTAATCGTTCCGAGCACGTCCAAAATTTTCGTTAAAAATCTTTTTTTTTTAGTCAGCAAAATTGACAGATAATCAATCTTGGCATCCATTTTTTTTCCATTTTATAAAAAAATTAAAATCTCACTTTGAAATTCTTTTAAAAATCAATTATCATTTTTTCAAAACTTATTTTAAGAAAATCAGAAATTATAATGTTTATTTAAAATATTTTGAACAAAGGTTAACTTAGCTTCTGCGTCGAAAAGATGTAATTTGAAAATAAAACAAAGCAGGTTATAACCTTTCGCGTCACTTGACAGGTGTTGAATGACGTATGACGGATTATGTGATCATAATTTGTTCTACGGAAGGCGAAAAGTGAAGTTATTTAGATTGAAGTGAACAAATTATTTACCTTGTTATTTTTAAGGAAAACTTTCAGCGCTCTAATTTTTTTTTGTACTTACCTTTCACCTTTACGTTTACGATGCTTTATGGAAAATATATTATAAAGAAATTAAAATAAGACTGTTAAGAGTGAGATTAAATTTCATATTTCATAAGAAAGATATCTAATTAATTTATAGGTACCTTTCTTATGAAATTTTATCAGAAGTGTACATAAAATACTATAATTTTATGTACATTTATTACATTTTACTGTGTTATTTGTATTTCCATTCATTTTATTATTAATTTTGATATTTAATTTATGGAAAAATGTCATAACTGAGATTAATATAAAAATAAGATCATATAAATTTCATAAGATGATAATGATACTTGTAGGTACCCTTCTCAGTTGAAATTGAAAAATCGAATTAACTTCTCCACACGTGTTTCGCAAAAGTAAAGGCCTTAACAGCGGAGGACAATGCTTAACTCAAATAACGCAACTTAATTGTATTCTGGTTGGTCTTCCGTACTTTATAATTAGAGCCCGATTATAAACACAAAATTACATTTCTTAATTACTGCGGATCTTCTAATTAGTCAAAACGATACAATTTACAACGGGCTAAAAAAAGATCTATCTCATAAGGACATTTACGAAATCTGATGCGGCTTTTAACTAATTTTATATTTTAACAACTTAAATGTAAAAATCTATTATAATTAAAGAAATAACAAATAATTGTATTAAAAATTCATTTTTCATCGAAAAAACTTTTGCTTTCAGAAAATATTGTCTATATTCCTAAAAACAACTAAAAGCAAATAAAAGCATTTGAAATTAAATAATATATTTGTTTTATTGAGTTTTGTATGTTACAATTCAAAGCTGATTTTCAGGTAGGGGGTTCAATTAAAAACAAAAAAAACATGATTTGCATTCCTCAAAGCCCATTGTAATCACTAAACCTGACGCGATCGAATTTCTAGCGTTTTCATAAAATTAGTTATGGGCGGAGGTAATAAATATAAAAAAAAATTTCTGCCATGATTTTAATAAAAGAAAACATATTTATAATAATTTCGATCATCTGTGAATAGTTTCTGAAAGTTTCATTAACATCCGACAATTATTTTTATTTTTGCAAGATTTTCAAATTAATGTGTGTCATACAAAAAAACGTGCTAAAAATTGTATGTTATTTTACTAGTTCCGGTGATACAAAGAGAAACAAGGTCTTTTAATCAAAATTTAGAATGTTCTAAAAAGAAGGAAAAATTTTAAAAAATAATTTTAAAAAACTTTGGTCTTTCCTCTTAATAATAACATAAGCATTTAGACAATAAAATTTTGTTTTCGTCAAGTTTGGCGTCTTTTTCTTCATGCTATGCTCTTTTTTAGCGATCTCATGGAGGTACTTATAAAAACATTTAGAAGTCATTGACCGAGCAGCCAGTGCTACACGAGTTACGTTTTTCTTTACTCCCTGGCCATCAGGATGGGATCAAAGTGCAATATAGGAAATCCGTAATTCATCTAGCACTGGCTGCTCGGTCAATGAATGCCGAATGTTTTCTCATAAGGAAACGGCTAAGGGTAAAGGAAAAGATGCCGACTCCCTGAAAAATTAACAGTTAACAGTTAAAAGAAAGTATGGTGGCCAGTAATAGCCAAAAAAAACGCGTGTCTATTTATTTTATATAAATTCTTTTCATATCATCTGATAAGCTTAACAAGATTATCATTGAAAGGCGAAAGAAAATCATCATATTTATACATATTTTTTAATCCTATCTAAGCTTTTGGCTTACATAAGATATTATCAAAAAATATGTATCAATATGGTGAATTTCTTTCGTTTTTTAATGATAATGTTATTAAGCTTATCAGACAATATGAAAAGAATTTACATAAAATAAATAGACAAAACTTGTCTATATTATTTAATGAAATATGCACCAATGAAAAAATAATGCCGCCTAAATACACACTATATATATATATATATATATATATATATATATATTATAATATTTAAAAAAAATATGATTCCATCGCTACATAAGAGTTGTCATGTTTCAAAAACTAGAGCCGAAACCCTCAATATAATTATTGAAATTAAGTTGAATTAAGGTATCGAATCCCATTTCATCCTCAAGCGAAAATTTAGGAATAAGCTATCTTGTGGTTTGCGCGTGTTTATAAATATGGTCTCTTGCAACATTAATTACTATGGAAACGGCTTAGGGCGGCCATATTGGTTGGGTGGTCGAAGAGTAAGTTCTTATCTACAGACCCGTCACCTTCGGAAAGTTTGTCAGGTGATGGTGGGGTGTCTATTTCAAATCTGGTGTTGGCGGTCACCGTCTAGTTAGTTTCAAGCGGAAGATATTTTATGGTCTTTTGAACAGTAGAGATTTATCCCTTGTTTCCTGTTTGGATTGGGCTTCCAGTTCCTCTGACGATATACTTCTAATGTCTCCACCTTATCTATTAAATGTTATTTTTCCTCAATTGGAGTAAATAGGTTCACCTATCGTTTAGTTCACAATCCTTCCCGGTCTTTTGAACAGGAGTAGAGATTTATCCCTTGTTTCCTGTTTGGATTGGGCTTCCAGTTCCTCTGACGATATACTTCTAATGTCTCCACCTTATCTATTAAATGTTATTTTTCATCAATTGGAGTAGATAGGTTCACCTATCGTTTAGTTCACAATCCTTCCCGGTCTTTTGAACAGGAGTAGAGATTTATCCCTTGTTTCCTGTTTAGGATTGGGCTTCCAGTTCCTCTAACTATATACTTCTAATGTCTCCAACTAATCTCTTAAATGTTATTTTTCCTTAATTGGAGTAGATAGGTTCACCTATCGTTTAGTTCACACTCAACCCCGGTCTTTTGAACAGGAGTAGAGATTTATCCCT
Source organism: Acanthosepion esculentum (assembly GCA_964036315.1). Taxonomy (NCBI): domain Eukaryota; kingdom Metazoa; phylum Mollusca; class Cephalopoda; order Sepiida; family Sepiidae; genus Acanthosepion; species Acanthosepion esculentum. The sequence goes on from OZ038509.1 coordinate 88,004,283, forward strand.
TCTTTCCAGTTTAGGATTGGACTCCCAGTTCCTCTGACTATATACTTCTAATGTGTATACCTAATCTCTTAAATGTTATTTTTCCTCAATTGGAGTAGATAGGTTCACCTATCGTTTAGTTCACACTCAACCCCGGTCTTTTGAACAGGAGTAGAGATTTAGCCCTTCTTTCCAGTTTAGGATTGGGCTTCCAGTTCCTCTGACGATATACTTCTAATGTCTGCACCTTATTTCTTAAATGTTATTTTTCCTTAATTGGAGTAGATAGGTTTGCCTATCGTTTAGTTCACACTCATCCCCGGTCTTTTGAACAGGAGTAGAGATTTATCCCTTGTTTCTTCTTTAGGATTGGGTTTTCGGTTACTTCTAAAGTGTACTTCAACTCTATACATCTAACGTCTCTGCCTAAACTCTGAAATTTTATTAACTACCGTATTTGACGGCATATAAGACGCACTTTTTTTTTACTAAAAATATCTTTTAAAATTCCCCTGCGTCTTATATGCCAGGTTTAAAACTAAAACATAAAATTAGAATATGTAAGTTTAAAATTTTCAATAGTCCGCCGAATTTAGCTACCTGGCAACTCCTATTAGCTTAGACTTTAGAGTAACATTTATACACCTATTGTCATTATTTAAAATGTTATTATGCAGACTAAAAGTGTTATCATTGATAATATTCATTATATTAATTTCATCATGTTTAATATTAGTAATTTGTTTCTCTAAAATTATATGCAATAAATTCAAATTATATATTTGTAAAATATATTTGTTTCATTAATATTTTTCTTGTCATAACTTCCAGTTGCATTGGTATAAATACAACCAGAATTTTTATATCCTAATTATTCCACTAAGAAATTTACATGACGCAGGTTGTACAGATCCTATAAAGGAAAGTTTTTGACTGAATTTTAATGGTAACGCTACTGTTTTGCTCAATTGTAATAATTGCTGGATTTTTATTTTGTTTACTTACCTTTGGATATAATAAAGTTTTTATAGGCTTGTGTTCTTTTTTTCCTATTATTTTTCGTTTAACCAAAATAATACCTCATAAATACAGCCTAAGCTGTACCATTTATGAATAATTTTACTAATTACTAATTTTTTCTTGATTTGCTCTGTTGAAATTGGGGTGCGTCTTATACTCCCGTGCGACTTATATGCCGTCAAATACAGTATTTATTTTTTTATTTTTTCCTTAGAGTATGTGTCCTTGATGATTACCTGTTCACGTCTAGAGTCAATCGTTATGTTCCCGTCCTATCCGCATAAACTACCCATTAACGTAACCCTCTACCTTGAGTGGCCACCGGGCCTTTTACAGGGTCAACCTTATTGTAAAAAAATCAATTTTTTTGTACTGATGTACACCCAATAAAAGGCCCAAGGTAATGGCTTGCTTGAGTATGCTTGTCTGCTAGGGTGGCTATCCAATCCCTGTTACAGACGCCAGCTCAAGTACATTTGTGTTTGTCCAACACGCACAGAGCCTGGCTGTGGCTTATATTGCAAATCTGCCCAGCAAGCCTTAGTTACAGTTTCTGGGAAATAGTGCATTATCTGGTGTGAGCAACAGTCGGAATAAGCCCAATACGCTCAAACACTCGGTCACGATGACTTACGACTTCGTGCAAGCTCAACTACTGACGGCTCCCAAATAGTTCTGTCTACCCACAGGACTTCCCTCATAAGACTTGGGTGAATCCGTGGTATGGTTTTGGCTTACAGCCGAATCACGTTGAAACACCGGGTCCTGTACGATTAACCAACTTAAACAAGGTCGAGCCAATAAGTTCAAACCCTCAATCACAATGACTTCATGCTAGCTCAACCATTGATGGCTCCCAATTCCCAACCTCATACGTGCTTAAGAGGAATTTCTTAATATGTATGCAAGGACTCAAGAAAGACATTGAATTTCTGTTTCAAAGAAAAATATATAATGGCTTTGGATATCTGTTTCAAATATATATTATTACCCACAGAACCCACCTGTGATTTATACTGCGACTATGCCAAGCGGACCTTAGTTACAATGTCTGGGAGAGAGTGCATCACCTGGTGTGATCAACAAGGCCAGTAAGTTCAAACCCTCAGTCACGATGACTTGTGACTTCATGCTAGCTCAACCATCTTTAAAAATGGAATAGAATAGCCATGAGAAACAATGCCAATTTAAAAAATATTAATTGCTTAAAAATTACATTCTTTATATTTCTGGTACGAAAATAAAGCTATCAGTAATGAGTTATGGCTTACGGCCGCATTACGTCGAAATATCGGTTCCTGTACGATTAACCAACTTAAGCAAGGTCGAACCTCGTCATTAACAAGATGGATCACAACTTGGGAACACCGGGTGCTGTAAGCTTTGGTGTGCAGGTAGAAATAACTTAGGGTCAGATCTCATTGAAAGACCGGTTGCGATACGATTACTAAAGTTAAGCAACGTCAAGCCTAGTCTATACCTAGATGGGTGGTCGTTTGGGAATAGTAAAAGCTGTAAGCTTGTCTGTGTGGATCGACATGTCTTACAGCCACATCACGTTGAAACATCGATTCCCGTACGATCACCGAAGTTAAGCAACGTCGAGCCTGGTCAATACCTAGATGGGTAACAGCTTGGCAATAGAAGTGGTGTAAGGTTGGATGTGCGGGTGGTGTAGTTTTGATCGGTGAGCCGAGTTCCAATACCGTTGTTTTTTTTTATATTTACTTAAATGCAAATACTCTTCAGAAAGGTATGCATCCACTACTTCTTCCCCCAGCTATGGGTTAAGTAGTAAGTCTTGTATTAGAAAATCATTATTATCTAAGAAAGATTCTTAGACTCTAAAAATATTTTATGTATTCTTTCTTTCTTTCATTTGTGTTTCCATTTCATTTCTTTCTTTTTTTGTTTTTTATTCTTTTTTATTTCATCATTCCCTGCTGCGTTCTTTTTTATTTCTTTCGTTGTGTTTCTCTTTCATTCTTTTTTTTTAAATTTTTCTTTCTTTCATTTAAATTTTCTTTTTGGTTTTGTTTCGTTCGTTCTACTTTTCAGCCATCTTTCTTTCGTTCTTTCTTTTCCATTTACTTTTTCTTTCATCCACCTATATCTCGTTCTTTTGTTCGTTTTCCATTCTTCCGTTCTATCATTCGTGTTTCTTTCTTTCTTTCTTTCTTTAATCTTCCTTTCATTCGCTTTTTCTTTCCTTTTTTTCTGCTTTGTTTCCTTCATTTTTCTTTCTTTTCTTCATCTTTCTTCCCTTCTTCCTTTCGTTCGTATTTTCATTCTTTTGTTTCTGCTTTCTTTCATTCGTTTGCATTCTTTCATCCATCTTTCTTTCTTTCTTTCTTTCTTCCTTTCTTTCTTTCTTTCTTTTTTATTGTCTATTCCATAAGTTTAACTTTTTCTTTCTTTCTTTCTTTCTTATTGCCTATTCCATAAGTTTAACTTTTTCTTTCTTTCTTTCTTTCTTTCTTATTGCCTATTCCATAAGTTTAACTTTTTCTTTCTTTCTTTCTTTCTTTCTTTCTTTCTTTCTTTCTTATTGCCTATTCCATAAGTTTATCTTTCTTTCTTTCTTTCTTTCTTTCTTTCTTTCTTTCTATCTTTCGCTATTTCATTATTTACATTAGATATTTGCTATACCGTATAGTTCTCCTGTTTTTGTACCTTTGTCTTTTTTCACCACAAGGCCCCATAGCCGCCTTCCCATACAATCATGGACAATTTTACCTGTACTGCAAAACTGTATACAGTTTATGCAATATTCATGCGTCCGGAAAGGAAAATACAGCAATGAAGCCATGTCACGTGATCGTAACTGTATTAAAGACAATGAATCAGCGACCTTGTAAAATTCATTTATAGTAAACGACACATCGAAATGGTTGCTAAGACACGTATGTCCGTTGCGAATCTCAAACAATATGGAAGAAAAAAAAGAGAACCACAAAAAGCAAGTCCATTTATGGTGACATTGCTATACACACAACATTTGATAAAAATTGAAAAATGTTCAAGTTGGTTAAGCTTTCAATCAGACGTTAAACTCACGGCCAGCTCTTACAACCTCCGAAGGCAGCGAACTTTTGAAGCAAGCCCGATTGAGAACCCCGGGGAATGCTTTGTGACCCTCGCTATTTAATTAACATTTGCTGTCTTCTACCTACATTTATATACGTTACAAATTATTATAAATTATAAAACTATTATAAAAAGATGAAAAGGTTTCGCTGATTCTGACGTCATTCTGGGATCTATCAGCGAAACTTATGGAATAGGCAATAAGAAAGAAAGAAGGAAAGAAAGAAAGAAAAACTTATGGAGTAGGCAATAAGAAAGAAAGAAAGAAAGAAAGAAAGAAAGAAAGAAAGAAAGAAAGAAAGAAAGAAAGGAAGAAAGAGAGAGAGAAAGAAATATTAACTTAAGGAATAGGCAGAAAGAAAGAAAGTAAGAAAGAAAGAGAGAAAGTAAGAAAGAAAGAGAAGAAAGAAAGAAAGAAAGAAAAGAAAGAAAGAAAGAAATATAAACTTATGGAATAGGCAGAAAGAAAGAAAGAAAGAAGGAAAGAAAGAAAGAAAGAAAGAAAGAAAGAAAGAAAGAAAGAAAGAAAGAAAGAAAGAAAGAAAGAAGAAAAACTTATGGAATAGACAATAAGAAAGAAAGAAAGAAAGAAAGAAAGAAACGAACAGAAGAAAGAAAGAAAGAAATATAAGCTTATGGAATAGACAATAAGAAAGAAAGAAAGAAAGATATATAAACTTATGGAATAGGTAGAAAGAAAGAAAGAAACAAAGAAACAAACAAGCAAACAAAGAAAAACTTATGGAATAGGTAATAAGAAAGAAAGAACCGTCCAAATCTGTGAATTTGTTTTGCTCATGCTAAATCCGAATATATATATATATATATATATATATATATATATATATATATATATATATATATATATATATATATATATATATATATATATATAATTCACTATTTTTTAATCCATAATTTTGAATGTGTTGCAATTATTCAACTTTTAAACAAGAAAAATCTCAAGTTGATGTAAAAAAATTGCCGCAAAACATTGTCGGTTTATTTAAATAGCTTATAAAAACTGAGATATAGTAGTGGGGAGGTATCATAAATTGGGGATGGGGTGCTGTATCATAGATTTGGCGTTGGGAAGCACGGGACCCTTGGGAAAGGTATGAATCCTCTTCTTCTCCCCTCAACTGTAGGTAAATAGCAAGACTGGTCGGGTTCTGTAGCCTTGGATCGCAACTGGTCTACCGCAGAATTAAATGAAAACCTACTGCGGGAAAACATCTGCCACATCTGTTTAGTCATGTATCGAAAGATACATGATCGCCTAAGCGTGTATCCCGCATGGCACATAATTGTAACTGTTGTCAATGAAATTCACAATGCCGAGAGCCTTTTGCACATACCGGAAGGCAATTGTCCACCATTACAGTTTGTAATTGAAAACCAAGGTCAATTAATTCAGTCTTTATTTTATTGAAATTCTAGACAAATTTCACAGTGAATTTTCCTTATGACGTCTTTTTGGTCTTCGTTTGAATGTCTCCTCCTGTCAATATTAAAACATCGGCAAACATGGATAAACGTGTCCTCAAAAGGACTTTTTTTTTCTCATAACACCATTTTTTTTCAGATCGACAGCTGTTAGGAAGATGTGATTAAATATACTTTAATGTTTAAAAAAAAAATTATTTATTATTATTATTGTTTAGGTAATAAGCATTATAGCACAAAAAGCTATATCGTGGGAACTGTCGCCTCTCTCTGTCTTTTCCACAAATACTTTCACGGTAACTGCTCCGACGAGCTACTTTCGCTTGTCCCCAGACTGCATGAATTTAAACGTGCTACTAGGCTGGCATCTCAGTCCCACCGTTTCACTGTCGAAACGGTTAAATGTGGCCGTCTCTTCGACTCCAATAGCTTCATGTCTCGCACCTCCCGTCTGTGGAATTCCCTTCCTCTTACTTGTTTCCCTGATAGCTATAATTTCCAACTATTCAAATGTAATGTCAATGGACATCTCCAGATGCCCTGAACTATCCCCTGTTCTTCTCTTCATCCTTTCCTCCATCACACCTCTTTACTCTCGCTCCCACTCTGTAACCCCTTGTGTACTAGTGGCATCCCGCCTTAGTGAAATGCTTTAAAAAAAAAGGAATTTTTGAAAATATACGCATTTCTTACGTATTTATGGTTATTTTTTTTTTTAAACTTTTATGAAAAACGACATTCTTGTACATGTAGTTATGGATGATATTAGACAGTAATTACTAATTTTCCGAACTAATAACTATTTGTACTCAGTTCTTGACATTAATCTGCTGATGTGTTAAATTTTTGGAATAATGCAATAATAAACATTTAAATTTCATTTCTCTGAAAGATGTCACGATCTGTAAATTTAAACTCAGCCATTTCCACCTTTAGTAAAATATTTAACTAAATTCTATGCCATTTTATGTATAAATAATAAAATGTTTTGAATTTGGAATTACAAACGCACGTTGTACAGATCATATAAAAGAAAATTTTTGACTGAACTTTAATGGTAACTGTACTGTTTTGCTCAATTGTAATAATTGATTGTTTTTTATTTTGTTTTCTTACCTTTGAATATAATAAAGTTTTTATAGGCTCGTGTTCTTTTTTACCTATTATTTTACGTTTAATTGTAATCGTGGCTTGTTTAACCAAAATAATACATCATAAATACAGAGGCTGTACCGTTTACTAATAATTTTACTAATTTTTTCTTGATTTGCCCTGCTGAAATTGTGTGCGTCTTATACACCCGTGCGTCTTATATGCCGTCAAATACGGTATTTATTTTTTTATTTTTTCCCTATAGCATCTGTCCTTCCTTATTACAATCTTAACCTGTGCGTCTTATATGCCGTCAAACACGTTAAGTATAAATTATGAAGTAAGTAAAGATAGTAAGTTCAATAAGCTTGTGCTAATATTGCAAAGGTAAGTCATGAAAATACCTGTTCCAAAATGTTGACAATGATTATAATTTCCTGCCAGGTGTTACTTAGAGAGGAGATGGGTGCTGCCAGGTAAAATGCCATTAAGATGTCAGCATGGAAAACAAACAATCTAGTGGGTAATGAAAAAAAGAATTGAATCCATCTAAATCATTTCTGTTGTTGATACTGCGTACACAAATACAACCTGCCTTGTGTTACTTCGAGAGGAGATGGGTGCTGCCAAATAATCCCTATTTCACTGAGATAAGAGATAAGTGTGCATGCGTGTGTGGAAAGGGAGGTAAAGTGAATGTAAGTGAATGTAAGGAATTTTTTTTATATGTTTCTCTTTTTCAAGTGCAGAAATAGCTTGCTGGGAAATGTGTCCCGGCTTTCCCACATCAAAGGGTTGAGGTTAAAAAATTGCGACAAAACGCGAGTAAAAACAACAAGATTTAGAGCGGACAAACTCTCTCTTTTAGGCGCGGACGAATAAAGAAAAAGCTCGGCGCGTCACAATAAAAGAAGAAAATGTTTATTTACATATACAGAAAAAAGAGGGTAAAGGGATAAAGACAATTAGAAGAAAAAGAAAGGGAAAAGAGAAAATGTCCTTTAAGGGAAGAGAAAATGTTCATAACAGAAAAAAGACTTGCTTTCTCGGAGCGCCTAAAAGTCCTTTAAGCAAGTAGAAGGTTGTTAAGCTTTAGAAACACTCACAGTTATCTTCAAAGTTCTCGTAGAGTAGAAAAATGTTGGTAGATATAGTCATTCTGCAGTTGAGTGAGTTCATAGGTCGACGACAAAGTCTTGTAGGTGAAAGGAGTCAGCTTTCAACTGGTCTTTAATAGAGGGCCGACGTTCGTTCTCGACAGCCCTTTAAGAGGTAGTTCTTCTTTGATTGAAAGTGGTTCCGAAGTTGACTGGTGCTCTCTATCGCCGAACTTACAGACAGTGGGCCGAATTCTCACTGCCAAATAGGCGTAGATTCTCCAAATTTATGGAGATTTGGGAGGCCCAGAAGGATCGAGGACTTTTCCCTCCAAAATCGTTATACAAATTTCCTGGACCCTCCATTGGTCAGAAAACACATTCTTACCTCTGAAAAGAATCAAGGCTTTGGGAGGCGGTTTTGAAAGTAATGAAAACAGGTTGGAGTGAACAAGCTGTGAGGTTTCTCCCAGACTTTATGGCACCATGGAAAGAATAATGGTGGTGGAATTCCTTTTTATATTTTCCTGCTCTCTCGTTAGTCAGAAAATATATTCTTATCTCTAATAAGAATCAAGGCTTTGGGAGCCGGTTTTGAAAGTAAGAAAAAAGGTTGGAGTGAGGATTGGAAAAATAGACTAGAATGTAAAGTTGTAAAAATGTTACTTGCTAAAACATCTTTTTAACAATTAAGGTAAAGAGCCGATGGCTACAAGCATTGCTTATTTTCACAGGTGCTTTTCCTTACAAATGTACTAGTTATTTCAACAGATTTATGAGATATGTAGAGTGTATATAGCAATGATTTCTTTCGTCATCCCTAAAGTAGCAACGCCTCTAGCTACGGAAACAGGAATAAACACAAACATGGATTTATAGAACAAACAATAACTATTTATTACTTCAAAACCGGCTCCCAAAGCCTTGATTCTTGTCAGAGTTAAGAATGTGTTTTCTGAACAATGGAGAGGCCAGGAAATTTGTATAACGATTTTGGAGGGAAAAATCCCCAATCCTTCCGAGTCTCCCAAATCTCCATAAATTTGGAGAATCTACGCCTATTTGGCAGTGAGAATTCGGCCCACTGTCTGTAAGGTCGGTGATAGAGAGCACCAGTCAACTTCGGAACCACTTTCAACCAAAGAAGAACTACCTCTTAAAGGGCTGTCTAGAACGAATGTCGGCCCTCTATTAAAGACACGGGTGGTGTGGAAAAGAAACAGGATGACTCTCTGTCAGAGTAATTAATTCGTTGTGGGAACAGCAATCTCCGGTCAGAGATCCTATGTGTAAGCTTTTCGGGAGCGTATTTGGTTTTAGTATTCGATGCTTGCACATACAAATAAATGTAATTATCATTCAGCGGAGCGTTAGCTGTCGTATCGAATTCCTTATCCGGTAGTAGTGAGCGGAATTTTACACCGCCGTGCAGATGTGTCATCCCTATTGATGTGGTTACTTCTTATCTGTCGTTATATACCTATCTGTTTAAATACTGATTCTCCTCTGCTTATATCGGTAGCGATAGACGCAGTTTTAGATTCTCGATCTTCTGTTTGATTAGCCAACGTTGGGTTCTTAATTCTAATTTTCTGGTTTTGTTATTTTACCGAAACTATGTCCAAGCGTTGTTTAAGTTTCGGCGCCTAAATGTCTAAGTTAACTAAAGCTTTAACCCTGGCTACATCGGTTCGTGCACGGGAAATATCTTTCAGGTTTTGGGAGGTGCGAGAGATGTACGCATCGCAAACCACACTATATGGTATGTATGGTTGCGTCATAAATAATTTCTGTTTTCGTTTGTCAACATCATCCCCCAAGCAAGGCAATAAAGCCACTAAAGCACAAGGGGAGGGCTACTGCGTGTTAGAGAATATCAGAAAAATTACTATTAAGGAGAGATAACAATAAAAGAATAAGAATTAAGAAAACAGAAGTTAACAATTGACATTTCTTTAAATTTTTGAAGATCAAAGGCAATAAAGCCACTAGGACGCAAGAGGTTACTGAGTGTTAGAGAATATGAGAAAAACTTCTATTAAGGAGAGAACACAATAAAAGAACAAGAATTAAGAAGACACAAGATAACGATTGACATTGCATTTCAATTTTTGAAGATCAAAGGCAATAAAGCCACTAGGATGCAAGGGGTTACCGAGAGTTAAAGAATATGAGAAAAAACTACTATTAAGGAGAGTGAGAGTGTAGAATAAATGACCAAGATTTAAGACGACAGAAGATAACGATTGACTTTGCATTTAAATTTTTGAAGATCAAAGTTGACTGAGAAACAAGAATGCGGAAGAGACTTCCACAAGTAAGAAGTGCGAGAGAAGAAAATGTTATCATTGAACTTATAGAATATGTTCAGCGAGTGATATGCTCCGCCACTGCATGTGAATTTGTTAGGCACTTTGTTATACACGATATAAAAGCAGGGGTAATCTATCATAGTGGCAATATTTCACCTTCTGCAATGTCTGGTAAGAGGTGTAAAGTTAGCCAAGTAATGTATATTTTTTCCTCTTCAGTGTTCACTCAATATGTAAGCAACTTTTATATCTCATTGCTTTTGATGCAACCCCCAAAACTTTGAAGAACCCATATCGAATGTTATTGTGTTTGTCGTATAGTTTGGAATGTGCTCTGCTTTTATACTTCGTAATAATAGTCTTAAGTTGTCTGAATTTCTTAGATGAAGCCTTGGCAATTATTATTCATTTTTCACTAGTATTTCTTTCATCTTATTTCTCTTGCTTTTCCACCGAGTAGTAATAGTCTTAAGTTGTCTAAATTTCTTAGATGAAGCCATGGCAATTATTATTAATTTTTCACTAGTATTTCTTTCATCTTATTTCTCTTGCTTTTTCACCAAGTAGTAATAGTCTTAAGTTGTCTGAATTTCTTAGATGAAGCCTTGGCAATTATTATTCATTTTTCACTAGTATTTCTTTCATCTTATTTCTCTTGCTTTTCCACCAAGTAGTAATAGTCTTAAGTTGTCTGAATTTCTTAGATGAAGCCTTGGCAATTATTATTCATTTTTCACTAGTATTTCTTTCATCTTATTTCTCTTGCTTTTCCACCAAGTAGTAATAGTCTTAAGTTGTCTGAATTTCTTTTATGATGCTTCGTTATCATTTTTTAGTATTTTTCTCCATCTTGTGTTAACACGAAAAGAATTAGTGAAATAACCCCCGACGAGGTTCTAACCTGTAAAATTAAAATCTTGTAAAAAATGAATGCTACCGCTGTCCCTTAATAAGCGTTTCGTGATAATGGATGAAGGCTCGAGTGTGTGTGTAATAACTATTATTATTATTTGATAAAAAGGTAGTATTTTTGCTTGGATAAGAATCCAACTCCTTAGTGTCTCTTTCTGCTTCAGCAATTTAGCAGATGAAACTTAATGAAGATTGAAGACGAAACAAAAATAAAAATACAAAAAAAAAAAAATTAAAAAGCAGATAAGTTTAAAGAAGTCTGAGGTGAATCTTGAGAAGCGGGTGTCTGTGAACCTGGGGTAAACAAACATCACGTGACTTACTTTCTTTCCTTTTCATTTTTTTTTTTTTTTCTTTGCATTCCTCCACCACCGTGACTTTGTTTAGGAGGACGATGAGACGGGAGGGTGCACCTGCAAAATGTCGGTGTCGAGGTGAGACGTAAACATCATATAATAGTTGTTTATTTCCCTCTTCTTCTTGTCCCCCCCCCCCATGCTAACTACGGAGCTGAACTGTTTCGTGAATAGAATTCGGCGGGGTGGAGCGAGGTTTGGCGGGACGGGTGAGGTGTTCATTTCACCCTGACACGTCCTTCCCACCCAGGCGAGTCTGAAGGGAAATAAAAGACTGTAACGGGAAACGAGAGACAAAACGAAGGTTAAGGACTTTGATTTGTTTACCAAGCTTTGTGTAGTAAGGCACAAGGGTATATGTACTGAGCTCCCAGTGAAGATTGAACTATCTTTAGCAGTAATAGACTGAAAGATTGACTAATATGCCATGGTTATGTACCCAAGGAGTCATGTTTACTAATATTACCTTAGTCTGGCACAAGGTCATTCACTATAGAGTCTTGTTTACAGCTGTTAAACAGTTGGAGATAGATAGATGAACAGACTGAAAGAAAGAAAGAAAATTTTGTATATGGCGGGAAAATAAGGATAAAAGGGAAGAAAGTAGAGAAGAGAAAAGAAAGAAAGAGAGAAAGAAAGAGAGAAAGAAAGAAAGAAAGAAAGAAAGACAAATATAAGGTGGGGACATAAAGATAGAGGGAAAAATGTAGAGAAAAGAATGAAAGAAAGAGAGAAGAAAAAAGAACCAGCTAAATGCCAACAGTAAAAAAAATAAAAAAATAAAAAGTAGACAAATCTAGCAAACAAACAAATTTCTTTACAAAGTACACAGGCGCTTGCTTGCCCATCCCGAAGGTAGTGTGTCTTTGGGTGACAAGCCGTGTACCTGTACAATGCCTGATTATGGATGCGTGCCATCAGCCGCGTCTCGCTATTATTCCAGGAAAACCGCAAATAAAAATAAATAGGAGAAAATATGTTGGTAAACAAGACAAAGAGAAAAAAAATGTCGTCTTATTTTCCCGCCATTTCTTTCGATAGAAAGCAAAGAACAGACGACTGTGGCGAAAGAAAATATAGACGATGAAAATTGTATTGGAGTAGGAGAAGCGAAAATGTAAGGGGAATTTGGAAGTTAATAAGGGGTAAAAATAATTCTTTCTTTTACTTTATTAATAATTATTTTTATTATAAAGTTCAGGTTGTTTTGTTTTTTAGTTTGACCGTACGTTACTTAAGCTAAGCACTTCAGATAGTAAAGCTAATTTCCAATATATGCGCTGCTTCTTTAGCAGTCTTATAAAAAAATTGTAAGTAACGTAAAATAATTAAAAGATAAAAATAAAATAATGAAATATGATATAAACTAAGTTTGGTTATTGTTCTTTCTCTTGAGCGGAAAATATAAAAAATGTAAAATTAAATAAATGATTAATAAAAAGCAAAAGACAAAAATAAATTAATAGAGCAGGTTTGTTTATTACACTTCCTTTTTAAGAGAAGTGCTTGAAATAATTTAAAAGAAAGCCAGGCACTTAGTAAAAGCAACATAATAAATTTGATGCGAAAGATTTGATTTTTTAACATTTTAAAAATAGAATAACCTGAAAAAAAAACGCCAAAATAAAGTCGGTCGAAAGGGGACAGTTTGTTATTGTGTAAAATTTGTTTTTCAAATTATATATATATATATATATATATATATATATATATATATATATATATATATATATATATATATATATATATATATATATTTGAAAAACAAATTTTTTGCTATAATGGCACGCATATGAAACATGTTATTCCATCATGACACGAATGTGAAGCATGTTTTTCCATAATGGCACGCATATGAAGTTTTTTTTTTGCATGATGGCACGTATATGAAACATGTTTTTTCACAGTGGCACGCATATGAAGCATGTTTTTCCATAATGGCACGCATATGAAGCATTTTGTTTGCATAATGGCACGCATATGAAGCATGTTTATTCCATAATGGTACGCATATGAAGCATGTTTTTTCCATAATGGAACGCATATGAAACCTGTTTTCCATAATGGCACGAATATGAAGCATGTTTTTCCATAATGGCACGCATATGAAGTATGTTTTTCCATAATGGCACGCATATGAAGCACTTTTTCAGTCAATTGTAATTTAAGTATCTTCAAGTAAAATTCGTTCAAGCGGAGTTTCGAGTCTTGCTTTTTACTTTGCATATCATCAGGTAAAAAGAAGTGACGTCCTCTTTCTTCCACTCTCTATAAAAATCATTTTAGTCTATAAAAATCAACAATCAGTGTTGCAATAAAAAGCAAGAAGAAAATAAGTTGAACGAATATATTAGTATGCAGTTAATAACAGTTAAAGTGCATCTTTAAGAATTTCAAACATATTTAAACTGTTACTATTAGAGTGTAAACAAACAATATAACACGAAGTAATCAGATAAAATAATAAATAAATAAAGGGCGTGTTTATACTTGAGTCAGTATCTAATCGTGCTTTTACTTGAGACCATAGTTAAGCATAGTAATGCGACTTCTTATGAAAAAATAAAGAATATTTCCAGTTGTTCCATTATAGGCATTAGTATACCCGTGTTATAGTAACACTTTGATACAGGGGAAGGAAGGACCTGAATAGCTGAAAGAAAGGATTGACAAACATGTATTATTCACAATGAGATTTTATATACAGCTGTCATTTGAGAAATTATAACACTGGTGAATATAACAAGCAGTGTGAACGTAAGTTCAAAAAGATTTTATTTGTAATATTTCTCTCAGGGAAAACGAGCAGACCGGTGATGTCGTCTATATTTCTTAGTGGAGTCATGTGACTTCCACTGTTCGTCTTATGGATGCCTTCTTATGATGACGTCCATCTTCCTAGCGGTCTACATAACAACTGGGGTTCGTCACCCTACAATCTGATATCAATCATCGGTCGTCAGGTGACCCTCACGAAATCATCTTACCGAAAGAGAGATAGTCGCCGTCGTCATGCCTACAATAGTGTTATAATGCTTAGTGTTTAGGAACAAACTGTAATATTATTTATATTTTTAATTCATGCGACCTTGGTTTGACTATCTCACCGTAGCGGGAAATGCTTCTTTTTTGAAAACTTAACTCATGAGTCATGTGACTGGTATTCAAACTTATAAACCATCTAATTCAAGTAAATGTATGGTGCATTTGGCTTGTTTCTTTCTCGAAAAAAAAAACACATGTGCAAATCATGTCATCTCGACACATGACTAATATCGATTCTCTTATGAAGTAAAATATTTAAAAAAAAACTTATCTTCCCGATTCAGCGTTCCGCAGAACTTGTAGAGGTATTAATAGAATCCTCCAGATTTGCTACTCGCCCTTGAGGAAAAATGTACTCTTCCTCCAAATCAACTTTAGCCAATCATCACTTCACTTTTTCAAACTTGACTTCTCATTGGTTAAAAGGACACGAAAAATGTAGCAAGATGCGACTCGTCTGTTTTCCAGCTCACCTATCTGGAGCCGGTTTGAAACCCAACAAATCAATAAATAGGATCGCTTGATTTGATTCAAGCAGTCAGTAACTAAGTTACGAGAGATGCCAACAAACTCCACGCGCGCCAACACACTGACTCAATAACCGCCACTCTCTCTCTCTCTCAGCAACTCAACACAATTTACACAGCTATTGTCGCTTGAAGATACTTAAATTACAATTGACTGAAAAAGTGACATTATCACTATGACATAGTAATTCTACATTTAATCAACTTACATCATATCAGTCAAAGGTACATAACTACGTTAAACAGTATTTACAATTGTCGCACCCAGACACACTAATATTTGAACTGACACAAGTGACATTTCATCTTGCACAACTCAAACTGTTTTAATTTCTTAGACAAACCTAAACTACAAGTTTTCATACACCAAATATCTGCATGGTCACTACTTTTTTATCTCACTTATCACATTGAACAAGCAATCTTAAATTCACTTTGTGTATATCAAATGTATATAAATTCATGTTATTGGTTGAAATCTATAACTCCGTTGTTTCGCCTTGATTTCTTCCAATTGAATTGCCTTCAAATGTTTGTTTATTTTATTTGTTGTTGATGATTGTTTAACGAGCACGCGCATTTTTAAGCCTTCACACAATCTCACCTTCTGATATATCCAATTAGATCAAATTCTGCAACAGTATGTTAGGAATGGATGGTTTGTAGATGTCTGTTCATGGCTCCGGGAATAACATGACCACACAATTTATATCTGACGTAAAATACCACAAAACATGAAATACAAAAATGAGCAAAAATGTTTTTAAAACCATAACATTTGTATTTATTTGTGTATATTGATGTACATGCTTAGAAGTTAAAGATCTGCGGGTGTTATGTCCCTTAGACTGTGAATATTTTTATCTGAACTCGCAAAAGTTGAATTAATTACAAAGCTGAGAAATGATGAATAAACTTGTAGCTTTAGAAGAATGTTTCAAAGAGAAAAGTTCTTGTTGCTTGTTTAGAAATGTTCTGTATGTTTGTAATGAAGGTTGGAAAAGTTCGTACGTACGTGCATGCGTGAATATGCTTTTAACGTCTGACCGCCCATGGTCGAGACGAGAATCCATTGGGGACTACATCTTGCAGCTAGGTGAGAGAGAAGAGAAAGAAGCAAGCTTGTATCTGCTATTTATAGACAATGTAATCACGTGACAAACTCGTCACAGGTAGATAGTAAATTGAATTTATTTATTTGAGTAAATTCAATTTAATAACCCCATGATGAATGAGTCTTATTTCTGCGAAACTCTGATAAGCTATGAATATTTTATTTTATTTTATTTCCTAAACAGTTTTATTAAAATTCAAAATGCTGTACAGTTTCTATTACCATACTTTAAAGAAAGATTTTCAATTTTTCTTTGGATGATATTTTTCCTCCTAAAAGGTACAGAGTTTTTTTTATTTATTTAGTGCGCTTATATAACAGAACCCTCTATATTAATATTGTAATTTTGGCTAATCCCTGTCGACAAATTGTTGTTACTGAATAGAATAATCACACGAAGGTTGGTAATGAACGATAATACTTAGGACAAGAACAACACATATCAGATTCGACAGCGACGCGTAGAAGAAGTCGTCAACTGCTAGAAGTGAGTCAAGTGAATTCCACAATGAATCTCCAACTGAAGGATGTCTACCAACCGCCCACGCAGTCAAATGTAGTACAAGGCCGAATTTAATGTAGGGTATCTGAGACCGTAGGCTCAGCCAAAAATCCTCCGTAGACCCCGTGTAAAACGCGGTCGGGTAGCTGTTTCCCGAGACGAGACTCTGCCTTTCTACATAGCCTCGTCTGGGGATACTCTCTGCCCGGAGACAGATAGTTTGACCAGAAAAAGCTGGAGACGAATCTCCAACTGCAAACCAACATACAATATTTACTACTGTATTTATGCGAATGGGGACATACCCATTATCGTTCATAAGTATGCTACAACACTATGAAAATGCACTGACCAATGAATTTTACTATGAAAATATATTAGAAATTATTTTTACTATGAAAATGAATTGGAAATGATTTTTACTATGAAAATGAATTGGAAATGAATTTTACTATGAAAATGCATTGGAAATGAATTTTTACTTTGAAAATGATTTTTACTATGAAAATGCATTAGAAGTAATTTTACTATGAAAATACATTGGAAATGATTTTTACTATGAAAATGCATTGGAAATGATTTTTACTATGAAAATGATTTTTACTATGAAAATGCATTAGAAGTAATTTTACTATGAAAATACATTGGAAATGATTTTTACTATGTGCTGTAATCTACGGAAGGTTACTGAATAGAATAATTACACGAAGGTTGGTAATGAACGATAATACTTAGGACAAGAACAACACATATAAGATTCGACAGCCGCTGCTAGATGTGAGTCAAGTGAATTCCACAATGAGTCTCCAACTCCAGACCAACATACAGTATTCACTATTGCATTTATGAGAATGGGGGCATATCCAGTATCGTCCGTAGGTATGCTACAACAATTAATATGTTGGTTTGTTGGGATTACCCCACCTTTGTCAGCCAGGATGCCCGCTAGGTTTTGTTGTTTTCAGGACTCTTAAATCAAGGAACATAAATCCTCTCCCACTCTTTCTGCTCCGGGATGTAGTAGTGATTACAAATGACTCTTCCTCCCGAGGGAGACATGATTTGACAGGCAGAATACTTAAAACCACCTGGACATCGCATGCATGCACATATACACACGCACGCTATGCTAATATATGCTTTTCTTTCTTTTCTTTTTTAGTTTTAGTAAATATAATTTTCTACTTTTTAATCATTTCGCCTCAATCTAGGGCGCAAGGTGTTGCTGGCAGTGAAAGAGAATTTAGAAAGGACAATAAAACAACAGGGTTCAGGAAGACAGAATGGTGATTGGCATTGCATTTATTTTTGACGATTGGTGGTGGCAGGGAAGCAAGTTCCACGGGCGAGACGTGAGAAAAATGTGACTATTAGAATGGAACTGATGGTTGAATCTAAGCTAGTTCAACATTAAAACGGTGAAAGCTAGCAGCCAATCTAATAGCCCCGACGAGGAGGAAAAGCTAATCACACCAATTGCCATGAAAATATCTGTAGAAAAGACAGACGGAAGTCATGACACGTTTGTAAGAAAATGACTGATGCCAGGTTAGGATCGATTACGTTACAGACCCTTCTTTGGATATCGTCAAGAATCTCGAGATATATAGTAGGAGTTCCAGACCAGATATGGCAGCAGTTTTCAAGGTACGGACGAATGGTAGATTTATAAATGTGCAACATGGATTCTGATGAGAAAAATTGACGAGCATGACACAGAATCGATTTTCCTAGCAGTAGATCTAGCAAATGATTCAATATAATCACTTCACTTAATGTCAGTGGAAAGCATTATCCCAAGAAGGCGCAAAGTGTTGCTTTGCTAGATGTGGCAGCAGTATTAAATGAACGACCGAATTGTAGTGCTAGATGAATTCTGACCAGAAGATTTGTCTGACATGACAAAATGAACCCACTTTTCTAGCAGCAGACCTAGAAACCGATTCATTATAATAACTCCACTCGATACCAGTGGAAAACGTGATCCGAAGAAGGCGCAAAGAGTTGCTCTCCTGGAGGTTAGCATCTGCCATGCTGATGGCAGGCAGAAAATGTATTCTATGGTGATAAAATTAAACCAATGTAGTTTTGGGGGCGTTAACATTTACAAGCCATTCCTTGCCCCTGTTAACTTCTGATTAGTTGTCCTTTTAGAGAACAGTTGTCAGTTTTACTTTGTCGGACTTACTAAGAAATAAATAGTTGTGTCTAGAGTATAAATACCTAGTTGCTACGTAGTTTCAAGGATAGAGCCCCGGGGTGGGAAACCTCGCATTAATTTTCTCTTTCTCTTCTTTTGTGAATTGTTTTTTCTTTGTGTTTATTTTGAAAGTTTTCCACTACAGCCGGGACAATTGATAGCACCAGTCCGCGACACATTCTTAGTTTTCTTGACTGGGAATCTTTAGCCAAGAAAGAGATCGAATGAAAAAAACAAAAAAAAACATGGCCTTTCTGGCGTCAAATTCACTGCAGAGTCTGAAATCTCCCATACACATGAATGGAAATTAATTCCATATAGAAAGAAAATAAAATAAAAATAAAATAAATATATGGTCATCAGACATACAAGATAGAAATACACTTCTTCAATGTGAAATTTGGCAGAATGAATATGTTTATTTACAGTAGATTTAATTGGAAAGGGAAGACGGATATACAAGCTTGCTAAATATATTCTTGTGAACGCCTAATAAAAAAATCAAGCCCGGTAGATTTTTAAAAAAGTTTATGTGAAAATGGGACTTCCGGAGTTGATAGATTTAAAAATGGCTTTGGTAAATGGAATACAGAGAAAGTTCACAAGTCGTTACTGAGCTGAGGTCATTCGTAGTACAGGTTGAGAATCCTTTATCCGAAATTTATGGGACCAGAAGTGCTTCGGTTTTCAGATTTTTCGGATTTTGGAATACAGGCTGTTTAATTTGTATATCAGTCAGTTATGTGCCATGCGTGATGC
The DNA here is from genome assembly GCA_964036315.1 of Acanthosepion esculentum. Lineage (NCBI taxonomy): Eukaryota > Metazoa > Mollusca > Cephalopoda > Sepiida > Sepiidae > Acanthosepion > Acanthosepion esculentum. The sequence continues at coordinate 88,023,731 of OZ038509.1, forward strand.
ACGCTTAGGCGATCACGTGACTTTCGAGAGTGACGGGGCAGATTTTTTCCCTGCAGTAGGTTGCCATTTCTTTCTGCAGTAAACCAGTCTGCCCCGGTCTGTCCTGCTATTTACCCATAACTGGTGGGAGGGAAGAGGATTCATTCCTTTCCAATAGGTAAATAGCAGGTCAGACCGGAGAGAAGTAGAGGATCCATACCTTTCGCAAGGGTATTAGCACATAAGTGGATGTAATGGATTCGACTGGAATTCGAACTCGGCTCTCCGATTCCTCAATCCGAGCCACTATCAATTCCGCCACCGTGCCTCCTCCTATTTGTATACAGTATCTATAAAAAGGTCCATTACTCCTTTTTCCCGCAGTAGGTTGCCATTTCTTTCTGAGGTAGACCATCCAAGGCTATAGAACCCGTCCTGTCCTGCTATTTACCCATAGCTGGGAAGAGATGAAGAGGATTCATACGTTTCCCTAGGGTATTAGCATGTAAGTGAATGTAATGGATTCGACTGGAATTCGAACTCGGCTCTCCGATTCCTCAGGACGAGGCACTATCAATTCCGCCACCATGCAGTATACAGTATCTATAAAAAGGGGCAGGTTGGGAATGGAACCTAAGCATAAAAACGATACCCCTTTACATTTCATAATACAGTTTATACATATACCCGAAGGTAGTTTTATATCAATAACATATACCCTGAAAGTAGTTTTATATAAAACTAGTAATCTTTGCCCGCTCGCTATCTGGTAATTTTTCTAAGAAAAATTAGTTGATTTTCTATGGGATTAATGTTCACTATTTATGAAATGTTGAAGGTGTTGAGGACGTTCAATATATTTGTTCAAAGAATATGACTGCAAAGACAGAAGAAATTAATTGGTCGAGTGTGGGGGCAGGCTTGTTATAATTAAGGAAAGTTTTACAAATAGATGCCAACATGTTGAAGGCCAAGTAAAATGCTTTGTTGCATTATATAAGACAATATTCCTAAACAGAACTATTTTTGATATGAACAACCCTCGAACAAAAGAACAGTAATGAAAGACAGTTAATTACTGAAGTATACTTTTTGTAAAATCAATATGCAAATTAGGTAAACCTGAAAAGTGATATCGCCTGGAAGTAGATAATATATAAGTCAGCTTTTGAGCCTAAAGTAGAGTTGAGATCTTTTTAACCTCAGAATTCGTGAAAGAATTGATCTCCAATTTCGCATTTATTCATATAGATTTAATAAACTTTGTGTACAGATAGATACAAGTAATGACCTTATTCATGTAAGGCTCACACGCATTTTTAATTGGTGAAATTCAGATTTCTCGTGAAAATAATGTTTTCTACTTTCTGTACGTGTACAAAAAATATGGTCACTACTTACAAAAAATATATAAATGCAGAACTTTTTGACATTTTGAATAATTTACTGAGCACGAAACAACTGGCAAAAAATCCACGAACGAAGGAGTTACTGTTGGAAGGTTGAATTTTTTTTTTATAGTATCGAGGTCTGATAAAAAATGTATCGCGGCTGTTAACGGAGATAATGTACGCATAGTGAAGCCATTTTGGCACAAACTGATCTTGGACTCTGTGGCGCATACACAATAAATTAAAACGTTCTCGCTCACTTTCGTTGTTTATAGCTGTGCTCAGAAGGGAAGTGTGTAGAGTGTGATCGACTCACCACACCAAAGAGGTTCCATCAGTGACCATAGCTTGTGAAGCAGTTTTGACAAGGACAACATTCCCCAGGTCCGACAACCACCATATTTCCCAGATCTTGCCAATTGTGAGTTTTTCCACTTCAAAAATCAAATCCCACTTGAAAAGGAATAAAATTCAAGACGTCGAGGAAATCCAAGAGAATGGAGGTTCGCTATCCCAAAAGGCGGAATATATCCATCCATGTAAATGATGCTGGATAAAGTGTGTGACTTCAGGTTGGAAATAAACGCTATGGACAATTTCTCCACAGACGTAGATCTCAAAAAAGAAGAATTGAAAAAAACATTAGAAATATTAAATAAAATAAAAAACTTACAAAATATTTTTAGTCTACAGTTTTTTACAAAACATGCATATATACCGAGTGTAACAGCAAAATTGTCCAAATCGTGTTACAGCATGGGAAATTGTGCATCCCATAAAATGTTTAATATCCAAGAAAAAAAAAATCACTAAACTAATTGAGTTTCTTTTTTCCAGGTTTTCAAATAAGACGTTTAGCCATACTGACACCATTTTTCATAAGAATCACTGAGAAACCCTTATTCAGCTCGAAAGAGAACAGGTTAAAATCGTTTTGTGTCAGCCCCACTATGTCTTCCCAACTGAGCAATGGTGAGAAGAAAAAGATCATTCAGGCCTTCAGTAATGGTACCAGCATTCATACACTGGTTTTCATCTTCAAAGTTCATTCAAGAACTATCAAGAGAATGGCGAATAAGTTTAAAAAGGAGGGAACAGTAGAGAGGAAAACTGGATCAGGAGGCCACAACAGCAAGAAGGATCATCATTTCAACTTAGAGCTAAATAAATTTTTATTGTTCAAAGTAGAGACAAATTGTGCTATAAAAACCTCGGGGAATTCCAGTATGATATCTTTAATCATTTCTAAGATATAACAGTTCAAAGCTTAATCTAACAATTGGACAATTTTGCTGTTACACGACTTGAACAATTCCGCTGTTACACTCGGTATATATATATATATATATAAATATATATATATATATATATATATATATATATATATATATATATATATATATATATATAATATATATATATATATATATATAGTAATTCATCGGACCCAGAATAATCTTCAACAGAATGCAGAAAGCAGTGGACGGCCGTTTCGTCCTATTTGGAACTCATCAGTGGTGCGCATCCACTACCGAGAATCGAACACGGACCGTTTCGATACAACGCAAACGTCATACCAACTGTACCACGGACCTCAAAAAAGACACAAACTTGACTCGATATAGCGCCGCTACTCATCCAAGTATACCTGGGAACAGTGCCCCGAGAGCCACGTCTGCTTATTGACCCTTGGCCGTTCCTCACGAGCATTAGCTGGATCAAGAAAGGATATACAGTGACTCCTAAATAGGACGAAACGGCCGTCCAGTGCTTTCTGCATTCTATTGAAGATTATTCTGGGCTCGATGAATTGCTATATATATGATTACTCTAAACCCCCAAAATTTCTTCACTGGGGAGGAAGTGTGGGTTTGTAAACAATGACTATCACAGCTAAAAATGCAAGACTCTTCGGTAAATCGAATCGAGTTCTCTCAATCACTGTGTATTTATCTAAAAATAAATACGCTTAAATTCACCTTCATCATTGCCGTGTGCCAACGGCTTAGTGGTAGAATGTCCGACTGGCGCCAATTCAGCCGAGTTTCGATCCTAGCTAGAGGCAAACGGACGTCTAGCCACACTGATGTGCTGTGATACAGCGAAACAGTCTGTCTATGGATGACAATATATATATATTTTTTGTCATATAGCGAGAGAGAGAGGGGGGGTGAATAAAGACCAAAGGAAAACTACTTTAAAGATGACAAAAAAGAAACATCAATTCTAGAAGTATTAGTAAAGAAAAATACGTTCCCGAAAGGGATAGACGTAATCGATTGTTTAATAAATAAAAATGGACGTCTATTTCAAATACGAAGTGTCCACTGTAATAACGTTTGACGTAACAAAAAAATCGAATTTAAAACAAATACATCAATTCTTTAGAAATATATACAGGTTACATTAAAGACGACAGACAAGGTTTGCCTTGTTTATTGGATATTTTCTCGCTTTCACAAAACGTAACAAGAGGTTAGATTCTTTCTGTTGGTCTGCGTATGTGCCCGCGCGTCTGTGTCACTTTTTTAAATAATTTATAATGGATTTTAGTTGTAATAAAAATAAGTTTATATTATTTAGTTGACGTGGCTATATTGTGCATTTCTGTTAGTTGTTTGATAAACTTATTTTATTACTGATTCTTTATTAAATAATTTAGTAAGCCATTGTTAATTTTTTTATTTGTTTTATGCTTCAGAGTTCTTTAGGAGATCGTGTGCTTGAAGAGGAAACGGGAGAGTTCTGTGGATCAATACTTTTTAATGATAGTAATTCCAATATGGCCGCTGATTGTTATAAAAAAGTTTAAACGTGTTAATGTTTGGATAACTTTATGGTACAACTTTAATTAAGAGAATTTATTGAGACATCAAGGAAGTAGATTTTATAGATACTGATTTCATAAAAAGAACATAATTACTTTTAAAATAATAAAAAGAAATTAGTCAATATATATATATATATATATATATATATATATATATATATAGAGAGAGAGAGAGAGAGAGAGAGAGAGAGAGAGAGAGAGAGAGAGTGATACAGAGAAAGAGAGAGAGAGATACAGGGTAACTGAAAAGTAACCCATATAAAAGAGTTGGCGGGACCGGATAAGTCTCTTATATCCGGGGGTTTCTCTTATATCCGGGTTTGGTCTATTATATATACATTAACACAGGCTCTAATTTGGGACCAGAGAAAATCTCTCTTATATCCGGGTTTATATTATATCCGGGTCTCTTATATCCGGGTTACACAGTAGTAAACCTTTTGTGGTGGAATGGGCAATTATGCTGGTACATGATTTGGACAGTTTTGCTGTTACAGTGGAACCAAAAAAAAAGAGAAGTTAACATCCTTACCAGAATGTATGCTAGATCGATGTACAATATTGTCAGCCACACACACATGTATATATTTACACATATATACATATGTATATATTTACACATATATACATATGTATATATTTACACATATATACATATGTATATATTTACACATATATAGATATGTATATATTTACATATATTTTTTACTACACAGTAATCTTAAAAATTTAAAAGAAATATGAAATATTTTATTGAATTTTAGGTAGTAAGATTTTCCGTTTATGATTAGTAAATATAGGTTTGTTTTTACTTATTCGTTTATTTATATTCACGGTGGAGTAATGGATAGCCGCTCGGACTGAGGAATCGGAGAAATGAGTTCGAATTCCAGTAGCAATCCATTACATTCACTTACGTCCTAATAACCTTGCGGAAGGTATGAATCCTCTTCTTCTTCTTCTCCCCCCAGCTATGGGTAAATAGCAGGACAGGCTGGGTTCTCTAGCCTTGGATGGTAACTGGTCTACTGCAGAAAGAAATGGCAACCTATTGCGGGAAAAAATCTGACTCTTTAGTCATGTATCGAAAGATACATGATCGCCTAAGTGTGTATCACGCATGGCACGTAACTGACTGACTGAAATATTGTTTTTACTTCATAACAAAATCGTCATGGAGAACGTAATGCAGGATTTTAAAGGGTTTAAAAGTTTTTAAATTATTATAATTAAAAATGAAATTAATTCTTGTAAAAATTCATTACTCACCAAAATTTCTCGTTCTTAAAACAATAATGTCTATAAGACTTCTTATTCATAAAAGCAATTAAAAGCTTTTCTAATTAATGTCTTATTGTGTTTTTATTTTATGATTCAGAGCAGATTTTCGGTAACGGGGAGTCCTGTTTTATAAAAAAAAAATGTTGATTTAAATTCTCCATGTACTTCTGCTTTTAACTATTATGAATATTAAATCCTACAAATTGAATTTCTCGAAATTTCATAAAATTAAATAAGTGTTTCTGTTGGGGGATAACAGATCTGGAAAAATCTATTTTTACCAAGATTTTCTAAAAACAAAAGAACCGTTTCTAAAACAATCTCATTCATTTCTAAATAAGTCCTGAGTTTGATTAAAATCCATTAATTATCTGATTTTTTAAAGAATTTCCCAAAATCTGCTAAAATTTCCTACACCCGTTGACGCAAGAAAAACGAAATTTTTAACCAAAATTTCGAAAGTTCTAAAAAGATTTATAAATATAATTTAATAATAAAAAAAAATTCTTTGGTCTTTCCTCTTAATAATAACATACAAATTTTGACTATAAAACTTTGTTTTTATTAAGTTTGGTGATATTTTTTTTCCTTCATGTATACCCATTTTTCAGCAAATCTTTGGCGGTGTCTATATTATCTGTTGTGTAAAAGCATGCCCGACACAAATATGTCCTGAAATTCTTATTTCATAGCAAACCACCAGAAATAAAAATCAGATCAGCACTTCACTCAAAATTTCTGCTATATGCCCGCCACACCCATAGTCCACCCGCACCCGGGACTGTCTTGAACACACCGCCTTATTTAGACGTAAGCCTCGTCTGTCTGTGCACATAATCCTTAACAGCCGTCAACGCGAAAACAAACACAGGCAGAAATCTTTCAGTCTAAGAATATCTACCCCGATAATAATACGGCCTCGCTGTAGAACAGTGGTTAGCAAGCTAGTCGCATAGTCCATTACTACTGTAGGAGTTCGATCCTCATTGGGTACCCCTCATGATCAAGTTTTTGCGTCAAACTAGCGTAATAAATACCTCTATAATTGTATATGGGCTCACTGTGTATTACTAGTTAGCAGGATAGTCTGATAGAGAAATATTCTGTCAGGACATTGATCCTCATCGGGTACCCCACATGATCAAGTTTCTGTGCCAAACTTGCGTAATAAATACATCTATATATGTATATATACATACTGTGAATTAGTAGTTAGCAAGATAGAAATATATTCTGTCAGGATATTGATCCTCATCGGGTACTCCTCATGATCAAGTTTTTGTGCCAAACTAGCGTAATAACATCAATAGCTGTATATGGGCTCACTGTGAATTAGTAGTTAACAGTAAAGTGATACTCCGTCAGGTCATTGATCCTCATTGGGTACTCCACATAATTATATTTTTCGTTGTGCCAAACTAGCTTAATAAATAACGCTATATATTTATCTGTATATAGACTCTACATTAGTATAATTTGACAGAGTGATAGTCTCCCAGGCCATCGATCCTCATTGGGGGACCTCATATGATTATGTATTTATTCCAAACAAGCTTAATAAATATCTCTATATTTGTATATAGGCTTATTGTGAATTAGCATAATAACCTGACAGATTGATAGACGATCAGAAGATCAATCCTCATTGGGTACCCCTCACGATTATAGACATGTATCTGCATGTAAACTCACTATAAAAAAGCTAGTTCACAATATAGTATGGGAGAATATTGCTAATATCAGGAGATGCATCCTCATTAAGTAACACACATAATTATGACCTTGTGCCAGACTAAGCTGTGCTTAATAAATGCTTATATTCATAACTTTTAATTCAACACCAAAGACGTTCCAACACTGACCATGGCGTGTGTGCAGTAGTTTTGGATCAATAACATTGGATCATTCCCCTGGTCCGACAAACACTATATAACCCAGATGTCGTCCGTTGCGACTTTTTCCTCCTCAAAAATCAAATTCCACTTGAAAGGAATGACATTACAAGACGTCGAGGAAATCCAAGATAGTGACAAGGTAGACATGTGTCCTCTCCAGGGAGCAGGCCTGGTCAGTTTTTGTTTTGTTGTTTTTATGAGAGGTCGGCAGTTGCCCATGCAGTAAGTCTTCCCTCTCCACTCCACCGATTATTGTGTGTGGGGCGCAGTTGAGCGAGAGACCAACAAAACTCCTTGTAATACCAAAGATGAAATGAAGGCAAGGATTATGGCAGCATTCATCAACTTAAACAAGGAGACCGTCCAGTAGAGTTGCAGGAGATTCTGAAGTCGTCTGGAGGTCATGGTTGAAGCCAATGGAGATTTTATTGAATAAATTTACGCTTTAATATTTCAAAATATTTTTGTGCAATTTTAGTAAATATATCTGTTAAAATGAGATGTCAGTGTTATTTTCATTTTGGCGCCATTTAGGCGACAATTTATCATTCGCACCCTGTCTATCTGTTAAAATGAGGTGCAGTGTTATTTTCATTTTGGCGCCATTTAGGCGACAATTTATCAATCGCACCCTGTTTATCTGTTAAAATGAGATGTCAGTGTTATTTTCATTTTTTGCATAAGTTAGGCGACAATTTATTCATCGCACCCTGTCTATCTGTTAAAATGAGATGTCAGTGTTATTTTCATTTTTGCATAAGTTAGGCGACAATTTATCTATCACACCTTATATATATATATATATATATATATATATTAATGCATGTTTCGTTAAATAATATAGACAAGTTTTGTCTGTTTATTTTAATCAAATTCCTTTCATATCGTCTGATAAGCTTAATAACATTATCATGGAAAGACGAAAGAAATATTGATACATGTTTTTTAAAATCCTATTTAAGCTTTCGGCTTACATAAGCCATCATCAGAGATGACAATTACATTAAATTAAACAATACACGGACATAGCAACAATGATAGTCTGTTTTGTTTACATGGAAGATTTTCAAGCAACGACAAACTCGTGCATGCGAGCCACTGGAAGCGAAAATGGCACCGCGACCCGACATCACACATATCCATTACTACTTTTTTCCCGCAGTAGGGTACCATTTCTTTCTGCGGTAGACCAGTTGCCATCCAAGTCTATAGAACCCGGTCTTTCCTGCTATTTACCCATAGCTGGGGGGGAGAGGAAGAGAATTCATACGTTTCCCAAGGGTATTTGCACGTAACAATGTAATGGATTCCTCAATCCAAATACTCCGCCGGCCTCATTCTAGAAAATTAATAAAATCGAAAAGTAATATATATATATATATATATATATATATATATATATATATATATATATATATATATATATATATATATATATCTATATATATATATATATATATATATCGCAGTGAACTTAAAATACAAATTTGGCAGGACCAATTAAAACAAAAATAGCATTCGGGATCTTTAAAAATTAAAATTTGATTTAGGCTTCCTTCCAATTTTTTTATTTTTTATTCTGTAGCACCGTGTCTGAAGTTAGTCTAGTTGGGGGAAGCGATGATTCTAGATCGGTTCTCTATAATCTTTTCTTTCTTTTTATGTACCATGTCCCTTCAGGACGTCGGAGATCCCTCTCTCCAACGTGGAGAAGGCAACGGGAAATCACTCCACTATCATTCCCAAGACAAATTATGGCTAACAACTCAGATTATGCGAAACCTAACGGCGTGAAGGGGGTAAGTCTGTATAATCTTCTATCACATATTAATTTGGGGGGATTCAAGAGGCCAGTGGTCAAAAAAAGGTACGTTCCCTCAATGTATTATTCCGCATTATGATATATATAAATAATATATATATATAATATATGTATATATATATAATAATATATGTATAATGATACGTTTCAATGAGAATAAACAAATTATTTTCATCATAAAATCAAGAATTTAAGAAATCCGTCCATATTCTGCGACGCCATGTCTAATATTGGTTCGACTGGGCGAAGTAAGGCTTCAACATTATCCAGGAAATTAAATTGAAGCGAAAAGGAAAAGCAACAAAAAATAGTTTATTTAAAACCAAAACAATTTTTTAAATCATTTTTTGACAGTAAAGATCACCCTGTACAAGGCCGAGTGGTTAGAATGTTCGCATTCTAACTATGAGACCCGGGTTCGAATCTCACAATGATAGATTTGTCAGGAAGTAGACTTCCTGATGTTATCGAACTGGAGGGGTCGATCCCGACGTGCGGCACCTTTGGAAAGTGCCTGAAAACCATTCCACGCGTTGACCCAAGCCTTGTGAGTGAAATTGGGTAGACAGAACCGGGGGGGGCGTCGATAGCTGTGCTAGCAAAAAGTCATCGTGGCCGTGGGCTTGAGCGTACTTCATTTCAAACTTCGTACATTGCGCAGTAATCAACACAAGTGAAGCTTCCGCGCCGTATGATTACTCGAGGCACACGTATGTAAACAAAGCCAGTAATGGCGGACGTTTTGTGTACGTGACGAGAAAGAAATCGAACTTACATTGTCCATAACTTTTAAATGGTAATCGAGCGAAATGTTTTAATGTCATTTTCGAAATAACCAGGCAATTTCTCACCAGAATGGTTCATTCTCAATACCGGGGGCTTTTCGTGCTTACACTGTAAATTAGGCACTGTGGAGTAAATGGATAGCGGCTCGGATTGAGGAATCGGAAAGCCGAGTTCGAATTCATGTTCGTGCTAATACCCTTGGGAAAGGTATGAATCCTTTTCTTCTCCACCCCCACCCCACAGGTATGGGTAAATAGCAGGACAGATCGAGTTCTACCGCAGAAAGAAATGGTAACCTACTACAGGAAAAAAATCTGCCTCGTCGTTATGTGCCTAAGCGTGTATCACGCATGGTACATAACTGACTGACATTTTAAATGCTCTTAATTTTCAACTCAACTTGCGTTCATTTCATTGGTCGATTCCCCCGTTTGCGAACCCCGCCCTAATTGACTTCCCTTCCTTCAAATGTATTCTGTCTCGGGGTGGTTCCCGTAGCGTAAAACGACCTTTCAACCTTCGCACGACGCTATCCAATTTCAGTGACCTCAATATCGACATCTCTCTCTCAAATAAATAAACATAAATTAATAATAATAATTCTACAATAATGAAATGCCCCCACCCTCTTTATACCATCGAGAAGGTGGGGGTCACTACTGCTTGTAATTTAGAAATGTTTGGACTCTGTATGAAAAATAACAGGCGATTCATTCATTGATTACACTACAGTACACAAAGATACACTTTCACCGGAATATATCTACAGACAGGTATACGCTCTCTGAGGCACGTACGCATTTCTTCATTCTTATTTCTTTCTGTGGGTATGCGTGTGGTGTGTGTGTGTGTATGTGTGTGTGTGTGTACACACCCACGCACATATGTACACAGATATTAAGAAAGTGTATGCGTATTACACACACACACACACACACACACACACAAATTCATTCATAGATGACAATTACACAAAGATATATACTTTCAACCGAATGTAAAAAGGTATACAATCTCATGAGCACCAAAACGTTTTCGGTTCTTTTTTCTTTGTGTGTGTCTGTGCTTGTGTCCGTGTATGTCCGTGCGTGTGTCCGTGTATTGCTGCGCGCGCGCGCGCGTGCGTGCGTGTGTGTGTGTGTGTGTGTGTGTGTGTGTGTGTGTGTGTGTGTGTGTGTGTGTGTCTGTATTAAACGCACATGCACGCACACACAAATATATATATTCAGGACCGGTGTATACTACCCCGACCCCCCACCTGACCGGAGGGAGAGAAAGCGTGATTGGGGTCCCCGGGCTGTGCTTTAAGACTCACTTCATTTCATCAACATTTGTTTTTTTTTCTACCTACATTTATATACGTTACAAATTAAAATGAACATAACTAAAGGATTTTGACTTCATTCTCGGATCGTTTTTGTCTAAATCCCTGAATTTGTACATTATTTACATTATTCGGACTATTGTCCTTATTTTTGTCGCCATATTTATCACAATATTTCAGCCTTTCAGTATCTGTCTATATTTCTGAGATGAGGTATTATGTACATTATTCGGACTATTGTCCTCATCTTTGTCGCCATATTTATTACAACGTCCCGGCCCTTCAGTATCTGTCTATATTTCTGAGATGAGGTATTATGTACACTATTTAAATTATTTGGACTATTGTCCTCATCTTTGTCGCCATATATATGACAACGTCCCGGCCCTTCAGTATCTGTCTATATTTCTGAGATGAGGTATTATGTACACTATTTACATTATTCGGACTATTGTCCTCATCTTTGTCGCCATATTTATTACAACGTCCCGGCCCTTCAGTATCTGTCTATATTTCTGAGATGAGGTATTATGTACACTATTTACATTATTCAGACTATTGTCCTCATCTTTGTCGCCATATTTATTACAACGTGTCGGCCTTTCAATATCTGTCTATATTTCTGAGATGAGGTATTATGTACACTATTTACATTATTCGGACTATTGTCCTCATCTTTGTCGCCATATTTATTAATATATATATATATATATATATATATATATATATATATATATTGACCACTAATATTATATATATGTATATATATGTCCATACCTATCTAGTATTCTAAACGAAAAATACGAAATCGTTCTGAACGGATTGATTATGAAAAAGGTAAGACATACATGAAACACCCATAACCTCTAACCCTATCGGGCGACATTTAAGCTCGCTCCTGCGGAGGGATATTGAATGTGCCTTCATCACAATAGGTAGGCGAGAAGTAGATAGGATAGGCTACAATAAACTACAGAAGAACCCAAAATTGATCCATGTATTTACTTATTTGCATATTTAAGCTTAACTTTTAAAATGATAATTCTTCTGCCGCCACGTAATTAAAAGACAATTTGATGTACGTAGGTCCTTACTTTCCGTACAAACAATTTTTTTTTTTTATTCCATGGGTGACTTTCGCTGGATTTCGCAATTAATTTCGATTATTGTCAAATTTATTTCCAAGTTATAAAAATTGTTATCGTACAAAAATTTTCGTCGCCACAAAAATCACGTAAAAAAAATCGCCGAAAACAATCGCAGTATTGAAAACCTGGGAATCCAAAATTTCAGGATTGCTTGTCTGAATCCGGACCTGAATGTTTTTAATTTGCTCACAGTCGGCCTGATTCGAAAATGGATTGATATGTTGGGCTACGGCCTCTAAGAGTAAAGTTTTAAAAAAGTGTGACACATTGACACAGCGACATTGGCATTTATTTATATAGATGTATAATATAATGCGTAATATATATAAAATATATATATATAATATATATAATGTATCTATGTACCTGCGCGCATGCGCGCGTGTGTGTGCGTGTGTGTGTGTGTGTGTGGTAATGGTTAGCAGCTCGATTTGAGAAATCGAAGAGCCGTGTTCGAATTCCAGTCGAGTTCGTCATATTCACTTACTGGAAAGATATGAAGCCAAGGGCGACTCGGAATTCAAAATCTACAGAGGGTCGTTTGAGGACCTTGTTGCACACTATGTGCACAAGTTCACTGGATTCGGCTGTTCCTAAAAGTGTAGTTGGTTCTACACAAGCCTTTACCTATCATATCTGTAGACAGTACTGGCTGTTCGGCTTTAAGAACTGGGTTGCTGTACCCCCATACGTCGAAACCGATGGGGGAGTCCAATTTTATTATATATATATATATATATATATATATATATATATATATATATACGAGGGACATTCAATAAATAAGGTGAATTTTTCGGTATAAGTACTTCTAGTACAGATATAATCTTACTCTTTTTTATTTTTTTTTTGTTTTACTTTTTTTTCACATGGATTTAATTTCTTTTGCAGATTAAAAAAAAAAAACTTTGAGAGTTTTGGCGATTAACAAAGATGGCCGACCAAGAATCATGCTCCAGGATTGAACAGCGGTCAGTTATCTAGTTTTTGGTTGCTGAAGAGTGCAAATCAGTTGAAATTCATAGGAGAATTTCAACTGTGTATGGTGCCACATGTTTCAGCCAAAAAAATGTCTACAAGTGGGCTAAATTGTTTAAAGAAGGACGGAGCATTGTCGAGGATGAAGACAGGCCTGGGAGGCCTACAGAAGTGAATTCTTCTGAGGTGATCGAATCAGTCAATGACCTCATTCAGTCTGACAGAAGGGTGACAGTGGATGACATTGCAAGGACTTTGAAAGACATAAAGAACAAACGCCAGGGTCATCAGTCAGAAGGAGTCATCTTGCATCATGACAACGCAAGGCCTCACATAGCAGCCCAAACGGTGCAGACCATCAACGAGCTGGGCTGGGAACTGTTCCCTCATCCCCCTTACAGCCCAGACCTTGCCCCTTCAGACTGTTTGGTTTCTTGAAAGCGTTCACGAGATGCACGAAGTTTAAAAGTGACGATGAAGTCAAAAGTGTTGTGAGCGACTGGCTGAGACGCTGAGGGAATACAGAAGTATGGAAGCTTGTGCACAGATGGGAAAAGTTTGTGACAGTGCTGGGAGACTACGTTGAAAAAAAAAAGAAGTAAGCTTCTATCTGTATTAGAAGTCCTTATACCGAAAAATTCAACTTATTTATTGAATGACCCTTGTATATATATATATATATATATATATATATATATATATATATATATATATATATATATATTTCCAGGAAGATATAAATCCAGGGAGAGCTCTATGTCAAAAGACAGACCAAAATTATTATTAATTAAAGAATATCAAATGTGATTTGATTTTGAGTGTTTGATATTCTTTAATTATATATATATATATATATACACACACACACACACACACACACACACATATATATATATATATATATATATATATTATTCGCGCAGACATAATGAAAAAGTGCATAAATTATTTTTAACTCAATAAAACCGAGAAAAACGAAAAAATAAACAGTCAATTGCTGATATACCCTGACGAGTGGAAAGAGCTATTGCTAAAATTTGGATTTCCTAAGGGTATTAGCACTAAAAAAAGGGTATTAGCACTGATAATTGGATTTCCCAAGGTTATTAGCATGAAAAAGGTTATTATCACTAAAATTTGGATTTCCCAAGGGTATAAGCACTAAATGTTTTAACCAAACAGATACCGTATATACTCGTGTAACGCGTATCTAGCGAACTCCAAATTTTATAAAAAATTTATAAAAAATTCACTTCACAATGTATCTCGTCTATCATACACATTCGCTATGTTTGTATTTTATAATACGATACTAATATGTGAATATAATCAATGCATTATTATTGGATACAGTTAAGTATAACATCAGTTTTTATCAAAATCATGTTTATTTTAAAATAAATACAGCTGTACTTTTTGACTATAGTAGATGGATATATAGTCTGGTCAGCGGCGTAGCCACGGACAACAGGACATAATTTTATATCTCATGTATGATGTAACCCTCTTAAAATTAGCTTCAAAATGAGGTCTTCAAAAGTCGCATGATATGCGAGTATACACGGTATATAGGTTGGGCACCTCGAGGCGGTGTAATGGTTAGCAAGCTTGTTTCGCTAGAACAATTACGACAGAGTAGTGATTTCGATCCTCACTGGGTGCCCCATACTTTCGACCTTGTGCCACATCTAAGCTATGCTTGAAAAATCGCTATACGGTATATAGGTCAGTTAGCATAGATAATAACTTTGTAAGTGAATGTAATGAACTCGACTGGAATTCGAAACTGTTTTAATTCAAATTAATAAAACTTTAAATCAGCCAATTTTTCTCAAATAATGTTTCAGAAAAGTATATTTTATTTTTGAAAGATTTTTTTTATTAAAGATAATTAGTTTGTGTTAACAGGTTTGTCAATATGGACGAATTTTATTGATTTAGTAGAAAAAATTCTAATCACTTTAAAAATTATTTGCATTTACTAAGAATAGACTGGAATTAAAAATAAAATTAAAGCTTCAAGAAAGTTTTTTTTTAAATGCATTTTAAACTAAGGGATCGATTTTTTGGGAGGTACCTAAAAAAAAGGTACCGAGCCGCAGAGCATTGTTTAGCAGCTCGTAGTACTCAGTGTTGGTGTAATGTAAAAAAAGGGCTTGCAATGGAGATCCGAGTTCCAATTCCAGTCGGCTTCATTGCAATCAAATTACGCACAGTGACATTGAAAATGTCATTCTTACACACAAGCGTGGACGCCAAAGCGTACCAATCTATTTACGTTTGCACGTCCAACCCCAACACACGCACAGCACCCGTCAAAATGTGTTATGATTTTTAGGATGAGTCGCGCAGGCATCGATATATTCAGAGAACTTTAAACGATTACTTGGTTACTTATTTTAGTGCACCATTTTACTTAAAACGATTATTTGGTTACTTATTTCAGTGCATCGTTTTACTTACATTATTGCCATACGGTACAATGAATGAAAATCTAACTTTTTAAAATATCCTTTTGCCGTTACCATGCCTTTTATTTACGTTAGTTCAGAGGTCACAATGCAGTATAGTTTTTTGGGTTATTTTTTTAACAGTATTGGACTGTTTCCAAACATTTTTTTTAAACAGCGCCCCCTTTGGATGCAAACGTTTTTCTTAACGTCCTCCCACATCAAATTAAATTTTGAATATTATACTGAATTCATCTTTCATGGCAAAATAAAATTTAAATATTAGTACAAAAATAATTTTAATATTTTTTTCATTTCTATTATAAATGCCGATGATTAAAAGTCTTCTGAAACACTGCTCTAGAAGGACTACATCGATGGAAACACGTCACACAGAAGTTTTTTTTTCCACTTTCCACGTGCAAATAATCTTGGGAAATGTATGAATTCATCTCTTCTTTCTCCAGTTATAAGCTGAATATCAGGATAGACTGGGACCTATAAACTTAGTTGGCATTCACTCTACCGCAGAAAGAAACAGACGGCAACCTACTGCGGGAATATCTGCATAATTAATCATGAATCGAAAGAGACATGATCGCCCAAGCGTGTATCATTGACTGACATTTTAAGAAAAACGGTTACAATATATAGAATGAATGTGTCGTTTTAAACCAGTGTTTCCAAACATTTTTTCGACCAATGCCCACTTTGGGCACAAAATTATTTCTTAGCGCCCACAACCAAATTAAATTGCGAATATTATACAGAATTCATCTTTCATGGAAAAATAAAATTTAGGTATGAGTACAAAAATATTTTAATATTGTTTTCATTTCTACTAAAAATACCAATGATTAACATGCTAAAAAAATTTTAATTGGATAGTTTATCACAAAGTTTTCAATGCGATGGTTGACTTTCGTGCTTCCTGGCTAAGGCTCTTACTCTCGGTTCATTTGATAGCTTATCTCAATGTTTTCAATGCGATGGTTGACTTTCGTGCTTCCTGGCTAAGGCTCTTACTCTCGGTTCATTTGATGGCTTATCTCAATGTTTTCAATGCGATGGTTGATATTGGTGCTTACTGGCTAATGCTCTTACTCTCGGTACATTTGATAGCTTATCTCAATATTTTCAATGCGATGATTGACTTTGGTGCTTCCTGGCTAATGCTTTTACTCTCGGTTCATTTGATAGCTTATCTCAATGTTTTCAATGCGATGGTTGACTTTGGTGCTTACTGGCTAATGCTCTTACTCTCGGTTCATTTGATAGCTTATTTCAATGTTTTCAATGCGATGGTTGACTTTGGTGCTTCCTGGCTAATGCTTTTACTCTCGGTTCATTTGATAGCTTATCTCAATGTTTTCACTGCGATGGTTGACTTTGGTGCTTACTGGCTAATGCTCTTACTCTAGGTTCATTTGATAGCTTATCTCAATGTTTTCAATGCGATGCTTGACTTTGGTGCTTACTGTCTAATGCTTTTACTCTCGGTTCATTTGATAGCTTATCTCAATGTTTTCAATGCGATGGTTGACTTTGGTGCTTACTGGCTAATGCTCTTACTCTAGGTTCATTTGATAGCTTATCTCAATGTTTTCAATGCGATGCTTGACTTTGGTGCTTACTGTCTAATGCTCTTACTCTCGGTTCATTTGATAGCTTATCTCAATGTTTGAAAAGATTTTATCGCTTTTTCCAACGAAGGTGTCTTCTCGTCAACGTTACCAGAGAAAGAAAGAAAACAGAAAAGGAAAACAACAAACAAAGGAGATGAAAGAAGAAAGGCCTATATAGACAAGTCAATTTTATTAGAGTGAAACAAGAAGTATATAAAAAAAAAGATGAGAAAAAAATGGGAAGTTCACAACTGCACTGCTAAAAAAGTCCTCTTAGCTCATAAGAATTCAATCTTATGTAGGTAACAAAGAAAGAGTTAGAGAGAAAATAGAGAAAGAAAGAAGAGTCAAGATTCCACTTACGATATTGTGTCACAAAGTTGTTTCAAAACTCTTTCTCGACCCGTTTCTTTTTTGTCGAGTAAAGGGGAAAAGAAAGGGAAAGGGTTAACTCCCTTACATTCGAATATTGTAGATAACAGTCCTTTGGCTAGGGACAAAAATGGTCTATTTCCCTTCTTTTGGTAGTTCGAGTAGATCCTCACAAAACACTTCAAAATGGCTGCCTCCATCCCACGTGTAGCAATATTCAGAGGTTAGATGAACCAAATGTCCTTTTTCTTTAGCCGCAGATAAATTCTACCTTGTTGGTTTATTCTACCGCGCCAAGGTATCTACCAATCCTTTCAATTATTGAGAGTGTCCTCAAAATCCCATTTATCCAGTACTTAGGATAAAATAAACAGTCCTGGGAGAATCCTGCGCTACTTCTCTGTCTTCACACGGAGAACATAACTAAACACGCCTAGCTTTTTAAGCGAATTTTTTCTCTCCCAGCAACTTGAATACTTGCGACTAATTCTGTCTTTGTCTTAGTCAACTTGCTGGACAACTTTAACGTCTTATTTCGACGGAGGAGAAGATAGCTCGTCCTTTCACTGTCGTCGCGAATCTCCCACTATCCACTTTGAATTTCTTCTGGCAAGGCGGGAACTGTCATCAGGACCAATCAGGAGACAAGATCCGATCACGTGACAAATTCATCGAAAGGGAGAGGAACAATATAAAGAGAGTAGGAGAGAGAGAGAAAAAAGGGAGAAGAAAGAGACAGGAATATAACGAGGTGTGCCAAAATAAAATTTCAACATGTTTTCAATGCGATGGTTGACTTTGGTGCTTACTGGCTAAGGTTCTTACTCTCGGTTCATTTGATAGCTTATCTCAATTTTTTCAATGCGATGGTTGACTTTGGTGCTTACTGGCTAATGCTCTTACTCTCGGTTCATTTGATAGCTTATCTCAATGTTTTCAATGCGATGGTTGACTTTGGTGCTTCCTGGCTAAGGCTCTTACTCTAGGTTCATTTGATAGCTTATCTCAATGTTTTCAATGCGATGGTTGACTTTGGTGCTTACTGTCTAAGGCTCTTACTCTAGGTTCATTTGATAGCTTATCTCAATGTTTTCATAATGAAATGAAAACTCCCAGTGGCCCGTTTCAACATAACAGTGCCTACAAATTGGGCTCTAGTGCCCACGTTGGGAAACACTGATGTAGAAGATTGAGACAAAATCTCTTAATATACTCGTGCAACGTGAGATCTCGCGTATCGGTCAACCTCCAAATTTTCAATTATAAAAAATGGTTTTATCATGTATCTCGTGTATCATGCGAGTTTCTTTTCTGAGAGACCAAATGACAATATTCAGTCAGTCATGTGCCATACGTTATATACGCTTAGGCGATCATATATCTGACGAGGCAGATTTTTTTCCCGCAGTAGGTTGCCATTTCTTTCTGCGGTAGACCAGTTGCCATCCAAGGCTATAGAACCCGTCCTGTCCTGCTATTTACCCATAGCTGGGAAGAGAAGAAGAGGATTCATACGTTTCCCAAGGTTATTAGCACGTAAGTGACTGTAATGGATTCGACTGAAATTCGAACTCGGCTCTCCGATTCCTCAATCCGAGCCGCTATCCATTACTTCACCGTGCCTCCTTAAAGAATTCCAATAGACTAACCTCTTTTCCTCTATCTCTTTATCCCATCTTCTAGTTAAATAAGTTAAAAAAGTAAAAGAGAATGATAAAAGTATCGTTAGTAAGGCTATACCCGTTGTGTAAACACGTACAGCCATAAACAACTGATAGAGAAACAGTTAAACATCTTATAAACGTAAACAATGGAAAATGTGCATATTCGCTATGTTTGTATTTTATAAGACGATACTAATATGTGAATATTATATGCGTTATTATTGCATAAACTTAAGTATATCATCAGTTTTATCAAAATCATTTATTTTAAATAAAGCTGTACCTTTTGAATACAGTAAAAATTGATATATAGTTTAGGTCCAGGTCCAGCGGTACATATGCTAATTTTATATCTTGTGTATGACGCGGCATCCTTAAAATTAGCTTCAAAATTAGGTCCTCAAAAGTCGCATGATACATGATTATATACAGTATATAGGTCAATTAGCATAGATAAAAACTTTGTTTTGTTAAGAAAGCAATTCTTAGTATGAACTTGATGGCTTAGGTAACCATAGGGGAAAAAGAAACCCAGAATGTTCTCTTTGTTTGGATAGGGAATAATCTTATTTTGGCTTGCAAGTAGAAAAAAAAGGGAGCACTTTAAATGATTACTTGGTTACTTATTTTAGTGCATCATTTTACTTACAATTATCGCCACATGATGCAAACAATAGTCAGTGCATTATTTAAACAAATTAACTGTAAATAATCAACAGAGCTTTTTTATAGCCATCTGTCAAGTATATTGCTGTCACCTCAGTTCAACATTGAAGATTGGTATTCTGTAAACAAGTGACAGTTATCATATATATATATATAAACATATGTTTTTTTTATTTTTTCCTCAGTAATTTTATAATTTTAAACTTAATATAGATTAAATCTAAATTTTAAAATGGTAATTTTTAATTTTTAATTTCAAATTTTATCGTATAATTTAATATTTATTAGTTAGAATAAATTCTATTTTAGTCTAACCCCAACATTAAGGCATTAAATAATTATTATAACCTTGGTTCGTTGTCAAGTTTTTTGAATTCTCGTATACTTGTATTTTGATTCGTCATTCAAGCTTATGTTACAGCGTTTCCCCTAGCGAGGGGTTTTTGATTGATTTGAACCTTTTAAAACCCTTTATTCTACATTTAACATCATCACTTGATAAGACACCAGAAGTGTTGAAACAAAATGGCTATTTTTGTAGTGATTTTATAACATATTTATGTTATAATTTTCGAATAAATAATTATATATATATATATATATATATATATATATATAGTGTGTGTGTGTGTGTGTGTGTGTGTGTGTGTTTAGGCAGCATTTTTTCATTGATGCATGTTTCATTAGAAAATATAGACAAGTGTTGTCTATAAATTTTATGTAAATTATTTTCATATCGTCTGATAAGCTTAATAACATTATCATTAAATGAAGAAAGAAAATCACAATATTGATACCTATTTTTTAATCCTATCTCAGCTTTAGGCTTACATAAGCCATTATCAAAGTTGACAATTACATTACAATATATTAAGCAATACACGGACAAAACAATGATAATAGTCTGTTTCTGTTTACATGGAAGATTTCCAAGCAACGACAAACTCGTGCATATAAAGACGCTGAAAGTGAAAATCGCATCGCAGCTCATGACGTCACACATGACCACGCGAGAGTGAATTCGAGAAGTATTAAGTATGGGAAGCCGTTGGTAAAACAATGGCTTCTGTTACCAATTATAGGCATTTAAGAATATTTGTGGAGATTTCATAGTTTACTTTGTTCAGGTTAGGTTTCAACTGTTTTATGTATATAGCTTCAAAAAAAAATTGGAAAGATAACAAAAAGACAAAATTTGTTCAGAACTACAAAGGATAGGAAATTGTGGAGAGCCATGATCTCTCACATCCTCAAGGGAAACGGTACAAAGAAGAAGAAGAAGAAGAAGAAGAAGAAGAAGAAGAAGAAGAATGAGATTGTGTAAATGGTTGACAGAACATGGATTAGGAGAGATAACAAAAAAAACTTGCTAAAAGCTACAAAGGACAGGAAATTGCGGAGAACCATTACCACCAACGTCCTGAAGGGACACGGCACACAGAAGAAGCAGACCGAGCTTGTGCAAATGGTTGACAGAACATGGGTTAGGAGAGATAGACAAAATTTACTAAAAGCTACAAAAGACAGGAAACTGTGGAGAGCTATGACCACCAACGTCCTGAAGGGACATGGCACATAGAAGAAAAGTGAGCTTGTGTAAATGGATGGCAGAATAGAGTTTAGGAATGATAACAAAAAGACAAATTTTGCTAAGAGCTACAAAGGAGAGGAAATTGTGCAAAGCTATGATCGCCCACGCCCTGAAGGGACACGGCACACAGAAGAAGAACGAGCTTGTGTAAATGGTTGACAGAACAGGGATTAGGAGAGATAGCAAAAAGATAAACCAATCACTAAATGAAGGTTATCTTGAATGGCCACTCTTCTAGATCTTTTTGCATTGATGCTGGTGTTCCCCAGGGCTTGATCGTTGGACCTACGTTGTTTATAATTTTCATAAATGACCTTCCTGACCTCAGTTCGGTATCTATGTTGATGACACAACTAATTGATCCTATCTGATCGGTTCGATTGGCTGCTCATCTCAATAATGAGTTACAATCTGTTGTTAAATGGGGCAAGGTGTGGCTTGTTCATTTTAGCGCATCAAAAACGAAACTGCTCTTTTTTAATCATCTGAAAGAACCTTTTTACCTCCCATCAGCATGGCGTTTTCAGCTGACATGAACTGGAAAGAATATATTGAATGAAATGCTAAGTCAGCAACTAAGAAAATTGTTTCCCTGCATCGAGCTAGACAATTTTTACAGTTCTAATTGTTTTTAAAAGTTACTCAGAGGTATGAGAGTAGTCGGCCTCAAGTCAACCTGACGTTGAAAGACAGTGACTGAATCTCCTTTCCTTAGGACCGCTGCAAAAACATGTACGAATCTAATGATTCAAAAGTATCCAGCGCCGAATGATCTCCTTTCCGGAAGTCGAGTCACAAACTTTACACGTAACCGAAACCCCCTTTTTTTTCTTTTTCTTTTTTTTTTGGTTTCCATTTTGCATTATGGGGAAATGAAATTATTTTTTTTTATTATTATTATGTTTATTACTTATTTTATTTATTATTTAATTTTCATTCTCCCTCAGATATTGCAAAAATGATGAAGCTTGCTAAGCGCTATCAAGGATAGGAAGAGTGGAGAGTCATGATCGCTCACGTCCTGAAGGTAATTGGTACAAAGAAGAAGTACTTACAAATACGCGCATGCGCACACGTATACAAACGTCTCAAGTAGATAGAGGACAAAAACCAATAAGTGGCAAGTAGTGTTTGTAGAGCCAGGACGCAAAACCTCAAACACACACACACACACACACACACACTCCCACCCTAAACACACAACCCCTCCCCCTCCCCTCACACACGCAAACATATACGCGAAACGAGAACAAAACTCCCGCGTCTGTGATCACGTGACTGACCTTGATATTAAAAATTAGGTTGTGGCGCTTTTGACGGCTTGTTTAAAAATAGCCTTTTTTTCTTTCTTGCCAATTTTTTTTTTTTTTTTTTTTTACCCACGACCTTTCTTCCTTTCAACCTTCTTCTTCCGTCTCTCATTCTTCGTAACTTTCCCATTCCTCTCCCTCCGAAACCGACGACCAAGATTAGGCAAGTTGTAAATTATATATTCGTCCAGTCGTCCCTTTTTTTTTTTTAAAATACATTTCGTCCTGCTGTCACCTCTTTTATTTCGGCTGCTCACCTATCTTACTTTAAAGTAAACCGATGAGAAGGAAAAAAAAATCTGAATTAAATAGAAATTATAAAATATGAAACATGCAAACTCCCTATGAATGAAAAGATAATTTCCTTGGCCCTGTGGGTTTTGGAAAAAAAATGTACCTCCGGACATCAGTAAAAAAAACTATGTATGCTTGCAGCTTGCATTTTTGTGAATTCCTATTTTCATTTATTTTTTAATTTGGATTCATTTTTAAAAACGTTTTGGAATCTTAAATACGAAAAATAATAGTAGTTTCTGAGGAGGTTCCTAAATAAAAAAACTGATATTTTCTTTTTTGTTGCAGCCGATGTAGTTTCTTAAAGAAACGTTCGTTAACCAGAATCTTATTCTTAAATAAAAAAAATGAATCAGATATTTTTAGCTTGTCACTCACACAGACAAGCATTCTCAGATACGAACGGTCATAACTTAAATTATTAAACTTACTACTACTACAAATTAATTTACTCTCTAATTGTTTATTATTATGGAAACCCATTTGAATTAATTAATTCGTATATCACCTAACAAAAGACGGTAAAAATAATTAACTTGGTAAATTTGCAGATTAAACCCCGGAAACCAATTGTAATGGAAATTTCCATTCTGGTGTGAAATTGCCTCATTATTTCCCAAATAACAAAAGCTAAATTTGCAGATTAAGCCGCGCAATCATGCGTGAAAGTTTACTTAATGGCCTTTACTCATTTTCCTGTCTTTTCAGTGATACATGCTTAGGCGATCATGCATCTTTCGATGCATGACTGACGAGGCAGGGTTTTTTTTTCTCGCAGTAGGTTGCCATTTCTTTGCCATTTGCCATCCAAGGCTACTCATAACTAGAGAGAGAAGAGGAGGGTTCATACCTTTCCCAAGGGCATTAGTACGTAATTCGAGTGAAATTCGAACTCGGCTCTCCAATCTCTCATTCCGAGCCGCTATCCAGTACTCCACCGTGCGTACTCGTCTCAATTACTGAGCAAAACGCAAAAGTTTTTTTGAAAGTCAGGCTTTTATTGAATTCTTTTTTTTTTTAATTTGTTTACCGTATTTGACGGCATATAAGACGCATGGGTGTATAAGACGAACCCCAATTTCAGCAGGGAAAGTCAAGAAAAAATGAGTAATTAGTAAAATTATTAGTAAATGGTACAGCCTAGGCTATATTTATGAGGTATTATTTTGGTTAAACAAGCCATGATTAAAATTAAACGAAAAATAATAGGTAAAAAAGAACACGAGCCTATAAAAACTTTTTTTATATCCAAAGGTAAGAAAACAAAATAAAAATCCAGCAATTATTACAATTGAACAAAACAGTAGCGTTACCATTAAAATTCAGTCAAAAATTTTCCTTTATAGGATCTGTGTCAACCTGCATCTTGTAAACGTCTTAGTGGAATAATTAGGATATAAAAATTCTGGTTGTATTTATACCAATGCAACCGGAAGTTATCGCAAGAAAAATATTAATGAAACAAATATATTTTACAAATATATAATTTGAATTTATTGCATATAATTTTAGTGAAACAAAATACCAATATTAAACATGATGAAATTAATGAATATTATCAATGATAACACTTTTAATCTGAATAATAGCCTTTTAAATAATGACAATAGGTATGTAAAAGTTACTCTAATGTCTAAGCTTATAGGAGTTGCCAGGTAGCTAATTTCGGCCAACTATTGCAAATTTTGAACCTATATATGGCATATAAGACGGAGGGGGAATTTTAAAAGATATTTTTAGCAAAAAAACTGCTCCTTATATGCCGTCAAATACGGTAAATTATTTAGAAAAGCAATGACAAGTGTTGTTTTTTTTTTTTACAGAGAAGCTGCAATAATAATGAATTCTTGTTTCTGAAAAAGAAATTATTATGGACTTTCCGAGATTTTTTGTGTTTGAGTCCTTGGATGAAACTCCTTTGTCAAGATTGTCCCCTTTCTTGATTGAGAAAGTATTATCCAGTCGGATTAATCCAAAATCAGTTAGAAAGATGAGAGATGACAATTTGATGGTGGAGGTTGAAACCAGGAAACATGGTGAATCTATAATGAAAATGAAGACTTTTCACAATATGAATATCAAAACTTTCCCTCACGCAGGACTGAATACTTCAAAGGGGGTGATTAGAAGTAAAGAGGTCTCCCTGGCCACACCAGAAGAAATTTCATCTGCCTTGGGAAGCCAGGGAGTCTCTGATTACCGAAGGATCTCTATTAGAAGAAATGGTGACAAATTATTTACAGATATATCCATCCTTACGTTTAACTCATCTAAAATTCCATCTAAAATCAAAATAGGCTACAATGTCGCACCAGTGGAGCTATATATCCCGGCTTCTCTGAGATGTTTTAGATGTCAAAAAATATGGACATCCTAGGGATGGCCGTAGGAGTCGCCCTGCATGCGCAAAATGAGGCCCAAAAGACTCTTGTCAGGTTGAAGGTCAGTGCCAGGATGAAATTAAATGCGCAGATTGGCAGGAAAATCATCCAGCCTATTCTCCAACTTGTGATTACTGAAATAAATACATTGAATCAATAGCTTCATCTACTGATAGGAAAGTTGGTTCCCTGTGTCGTGCCAGAAAGTTTTTTTCTCATCTGAGTCCATCCTTCAAATCTATAAGACAACCATCCGTCCTTGCAGGAAATATTACCGTCATATATGGTCTGGTACTCCCGCTGTACGTCTCGAGATCCTTGACAAATCCAGAGATGAATATGCAAGATGATAGGTCCTGTAGTTGGATGCGTAGAAACAGAAAACATCAATTACAATGAATTTCATGCATATTTCATGCGTCAAATCAAAGCACCAAGTTTGCAGTTTTAGGCACTGAGAGTAATACAAGGCTCAAAATATCGGATTTCGATTTAATTTTTACATACCCCTTTTATTACTGATTCTAGTCTACAATCGCGCGCTAACCCACAGACGTGCCGTGGCCTTCCCCTGTCTCTTCTACAAATATTTTTACGGCAATTGTTCCGACGAGCTACTTTCGCTGGTTCCCGGATTGCATGAATTTAAACGAGCTACCAGACTGGCATCTCGGTCCCACCCTTTCACAGTCAAAACGGTTAAATGTAACCGTCTTTTTTTCTCAAACAGCTTCTTCTCCCGCATTTCCCGTCTGAGGAACTCCCTTCCCCTTATTTACTTCCCCGATGACTATAACCTACAAATATTCAAGTGTAATGTCAATCGACATCTGATACCCTGAGTTTGCTCCCCGTCCTTCTCTGTATCCTTTCCTCAAACATGCCTCTTTACACTTGTTCTCAATCCTCTGTAACCCCTTGTGTGCTAGTGGCACTCCCGCCTTGCTTGGGGTGAATTGCCTTAAAAAGAAAAAGAAAAAAAGAGATCATAAAAATGAAATATAAAAGAAATATTTGTCGGAGTTAACTCCTCCTTAATTGTCCAAATTGTTCAGTAGAGGACGCTCTCCCTGTACTATAAATACTGGTCGATTCCTTGCCTCGTTCTCTTTTTACTTTGCATTTCAGCGAACACATCCAAAATGTAAGCTCTCGCAGAAGATTGCATCTTCCCATTCGTGGAAGACGCCGTGAACAGTATACACACATACACGTACGTACGAACATTCGCCAAAATACAAACTCTTTACGATCACACACAAACACAAACGTTAATGCCTATGTCCATTTTAAATTTTGTTGTTTAATACATATACTTGTTGATAATACATATACTTGTTGATACATATATATATATATATATATATATATATATATATATATATATATATATATATATATATATATATCAGTCTTTACACTTCTTTATGGTGGATTCAATCTCTGAGTCCGCCATGTTCTTGTAGTGGACCTTCTTCTAGCAGGAATAAACTCACGTGTTCCCAATTTAACAACGCGTAAATCCCCGGTCCGCTATAGATTGATGACCTTCCGACGTGATTTATTTTTTTTAAACTCCTGCTAACGGAGACACAAGACTGTATATAGGTACAAACTCACATTTATACACACTTTCCAAACGAGAGCCAGTCAGGAAAAAAATATTGAAAAACTCCTACTACTTCTTTTGCCGTTGTGTGAAGATATTAAGAGATATCAGAAGGTTTGAATGATCAGAAGTCTTAAAATTGTGCGTGTTCATAATCTTCCATCCACAACAATTAATAAAAGAAAAAAATAATGATTCAAGACATAACAATTGAATTTATTAAGTATTTGATGTACATGCATGTAAACTGAAAGGTTAGACAGAGTTGTGTCTCTTAGACTAGGTAATATTTGTACCTAAGCTCATAAGGGTAAAATTAACTATTAAATTGTAGTTTAGAAGAATGAGTATGTGTTGAATGTTTGGAATTGGGTATTGTACAAGTTGGTAAAAGATCAGAATTATACTTGCATGAAATGTAAAGTTCTTTTATGTCTGACTACATTAGTCAAGACGGGAGTTCTTTAAGAGTCACATTTTGGCAGCGGAGTTGAGACGCGAGAGAGAACCAAGAGGGAGCCTGACGAAAGAGAGGACGAGAATCACTCGTGTTTTTTTTATAGTACGTTGTATCACGTGACAGGCTCCGACTGAGTTGGCGCCAAAACAGACCCGTCGCGTGCAGGCTATTTGATTGGTCGAAACTGACCAATCAGAAAGCTAGATTGAAGGTGATTAACCAATGAATGCTTGTTATATATTTGTAAGTATGATGGTGGTGAAAATTACAAGAGGAAGAGTGCATTTCCCAGCGGAGGGTAAACTGGCTGTCGTGGAAGATTCCACAAGTCTGCCACGTTCTTGTAGTGGACCTTCTAGCAGGAATAAACCTACATGTTCCTAATGTTCCCCGGTCTGCTACACATTTCTTTTAGAGAAGCAAAAAAGTAGTTGAAGGGTATACTCATAGAATTTATAAAGATTATTGACATGACAAAAATAAAAAAAAATAGTTGATGATGATGAGGTGTATTTCTTGGATATTTTAGCTTTCTACCCCGACATTTGCTGTTTGATAACAACAACAACAATTATAATTGAAATAATAGAAACGCATATATAATCTTTATATTCCCTTTGCCTCAGAGATTGTCTGCCTTAATAGTAGTCTTGTGTTTGTTTTTTATATCTCTCTTATGAAATGATTCTGTTTATATTTTCTGACATTAATCAAACTGACCCTGATCTCTTTCAAGATTAACATGTTTTGATGCTCCTTTGTCGGGGGGGGGGGGGTGAAAAACGCCATCACTTCTGATTGATTTAAAAAAGGTTTGTTATTTTATGCATCAAGGTCGCAAAGGGGCCCGAATGATTGGACCAATTTTCAAAACAAATCTGAAAGAACTATACGACAAAGAACTGGGTCAGGCTGAATCAGGAAAACATACAAAGTTCAAGGTAACTGCTAATAAGAGTAGAACATCATCTCAGACTCTGACCACTGCTCCCCAAGGTATTAAGCCATCTGCAGAACAACGGTCACAGAGAGATCGCCTAGACGTCCACCAAAGTTCCTAAACAGTAGATTAAGTGCATCACCAAAGAGAATGGAAAGGACCAAGCAAAAGCCAGAAATCCACAAAGACCAAATCTCAACTGAAAATCATTTTGATAAGATAGAAGAGACGGATGTTGAGAGTCAAAACCCACAGACGGCTAAAACTTTTAAACGAATGAGAACAAGTACAGTGCTGTTCGATAAAAGTGACTCACCTGATTATTTTTACTTAATTTTTTTTTTCGCCTATTGTTTTTAGGGTCAAACTAATTTTTACTCTTACTAATATAAAGACCCCTTCCCGACCATCTAGTAAAAAAAGTTTACTCACCCTAAGGTATTTTTTTTTTTTTAAGCTTATCACCCCAAGCAAGGCAGGAGGCCACTAGCACGCGAGGTGTTACAGAAGGTTTGCAGGAAGAGCAGATATGAGTAGTAAAGGAGAGGATGTGGAGAAAGATAGTGGATCGATCAAGGCAAGGGGGTTACAGAAGATTTTGAGCGAGAGCAGATAGGAATGAAAGGTGAAAGGATGTGGAGAAGGGAAGTGGATAGATCAAGGCAACTGGAGATGTCGATTGACGTTACACTTAAATAGTTGGAGATTGTATTTGTCAGGGAAACAGGAATAAGGAAGGGAGTTCTATTGATAATTATAATTTTGGATATAAATGAGATTTAGGGAAAAACTCTGTGCAAAAAAGTGACTCACTTATTTCCTGCCACTAGTAATCAATAGAAACACAACCGAACAGCTTTAAATAAAGAATAATAGAGGTATAATTTATTTATAATAGGTAATATAGTTCGTAATATTTAATAATCTATGGGTCCTCCTTTATTTTGAATAACCTTTTCAACCCTTTTTGGCATTGACTTGATTAGGTTCTGGCAAATCTCATTTCCAAGCATTGAATTCCATTCGGATATGAAATTCACAATCAAATCCTCTTTGTTGCTCAACTGCTTTCTCGAGAGCCTGTACTTTATAATGCTCCATAAGTTTTCTATGGGGTTGAGGTCAGGAGATTGGGGCGGCCATGTCATAACACTCACCTGCTTCTCATCAAAGTATTCCTTCATCAATTTTGATTTGTGACAGGGAGCATTATCCTGCATAAAAAAATGAACTTGGTGGGGTCGATTTGCACCCTTTCAGCAGAAGGGAGCAGACAAGACTCTAAAATTCTCTTGTACTGCTCGCTCCTGAGGGTCTTTTCAATAGGTTTTAAGAAACCAGTTCCATGAAAAGAAAAGCATCCCCAGAACATTATACTGAACGGATGCTTGACAGTACTTACTGCTAAATTCAAAGAGCTTTCAAAGCTTCTTCGGATTTTAGATCGCTTATCCTTTGAATTTAGCTCAACTTTCGTTTCATCGGAGAAGAGAACATTTAGTACATAGTGCTGCGAACAGGATTGTAGAATATTGGCTAGCTTGCAAGTGGTCTGACACACAAGTAGACTAGTGTAACCACCAAGTTCAACTGACTTGAGTCATTTAATGGAGAGATATATAGACCACTCATGCAAATATGTTGGGCAGGTCCATTCTAGCAAAACAGACCAACCTAACTGGTGTATTAGGTACTCTCCTGTAAAATGAGGTAAAATGAGCTGGCCTGCTTTTCTAAGAGGACACAAGGTTTGGTTAGCCCGCCTTAAAAGTGTTAACACCTGATAGATGGACCAATAATCATGAAAACTGTCTTCGCATCTTACGGTCAATGGGAAGCCAATATTATTCGATTTTTGGAGTGCAACTTCTAAGAGAAACAGTGCCACGAGCAAACAAACACCTGTTACCTCATTATTAAATTAGATAGAAAATAAAATGTCGAATCAAATGCCAACATAGCCGGATTAAAGTAAACTGCGATCGTAGGTGAGAGAACATTTCAGAGGGGAGGGGATCAGCACCTGCTCGCTAGAAACTTAATGAAAATTTGAAAAATAGCCGAATGCACGCCTACATATTGAAAGATGCTGAAATTCCAGCATCAGTTCATTCCGACCTCTAGAACAAAGATGACATCTAAAGAAGTAAAAAAGGATTTTATAACCATTATAATATTCTAAATTTGTATAGCGATATCGTGCTTCATAGCTATGCGAAAAAAACACATTTTAGCACGATTTAACTAGTGGTTTGTGGACTTTAGCGCCCACTTTTCTAAAAAAAAATAGAAGCTTAACAGTGTTTAAGATTATCTGCACACCCACTACAATGGAATTTGGCACAAGGCCAAGTTTAAAAGTGGATTAAACGTGTACTTGGGACAGGGAAAAATTATAACAGTTATAATATTCTAAATTTTGGCAACAATTTTGTGTTTCATAGTGTTTCTTTACTTATCAATACACCCTAGGCAAGGCGATAGTGCCACTAAGACGCAAGGAAGTGAAAGAGAATGGGAGACTTAAGAAGGAACCGGAAACCCAATCCTGTACAGGAATATATGGATAAACATCTAGTCCAGTTCAAAACAGCATTGAGCTGTGTGATTAGGCGCATCTACCTACTCCAATTGAGGAAAAATTAAAAGTTCAAAGTTTAGGCGGAAACGTTACATTAAAGTTAAATCAGACTTTAGACGGAACCGGAAGCTCAATTCTAATAGGAAACAAGAGATAAATCTCTATTCTTGTTTAAAAGAACGGGGAGGTGTTTGAACCGGACGATAGGCGAATCTGTCTTCACATATTGTGACAAGAAAAGGTTATCCAAAACAAATAAAAGTTCAGTGTTTTAAGCGGAGACATTGCACATAGAATTTAAGTAGACTTTAGAAGGAACGAGAAACACACTCCCAAAGAAGAAACAAGTGATAAATCTTTACTCCTGTTCAAAAGAACGGGGAAGAGTTTGAACCGGACGATAGGCAAACCTATCTTCTCATATCGTGACAAGAAAAGGTTATCCAAAAGCAAATAAAAGTTCAGTGTTTTCGGCAGACATTAGACTTATAAAGTAGACATTAGAAGGAACCTGAAACCCACTCTTAAACAGGAAGCAAGGGAT